>VXCM01004880.1:0-26836 GCA_014773175.1 Lucifuga dentata
TGGAGGCAGATGATTCGCTGTGGTGACCCCTGAAGGGAAAGCCGAAAGGAAAAGAAGAAGATTAAAACCACAAGCAGCTTTGTTTATTTGTACTTTTCTTTACTTTATTTTTAAGGGTTCATGTAGATGAATATTAAAGGAACATACAGGTGGTTTTTCATGTTTCAGCCCAATAAATACAACCCTCATACATGTTGTGTTACTGCCAAACATTCTCCAAAATATAAAACAGGTATTTTAGCTTGCTTGTTAGTTTACTTTCCCTCTAGTCTTTCAAAATCAAATTTGCTAACATGTACGTCAAAATAGTAGGAGGAACAGTTGTTTTTAATTTCTCAGTAAAAGTCGTTTTGTCCTGGGACTATATTCTTTGGTGGAGTCATCCGTTTTCTGCTGTGTTGGATCAGTTAAATTAAGTAACTTTGACAAAAAAACAAAAAAAAACAACATGTTGTTCGCTGTGATGGATTATTTATCTCAGCATGTTTTAAGTCTCTACAAGTTGATTTTAATAGCGTACCAGAATGAAGTGAAACTAATGGCAGTCTGGAAGGTAGGAAAAACAATTCTAATATTTAACACTAAAGGAGTATATTTTGGAAAATGGTGGTCAGTAACATAACATGTTACTAATAGGTTGTATTTATTGGGCTCAAACGTCTAAAATCATCGGTATGCTCCTTTAATCCCTGTTCAGATCTCCAAAATATGCAGAACTGCAAACAACATGCAAACATGAAGCCTTTTTTTTTTTTTTTTTTTTNTTTTTTTTTTTTTTTTTTGGATGAAACATCGCTGCTGCACAGAGGAAAGTACTGTAAATATTTCATTCTGACACATAAAGTCTGCATGATCTGCTGAGAAAAGCTCCAGCTCATTCGTAACTCACTCAGATCAGGCCTGAAGGGTTTGAAGCTGGTGTTTACTTTCAGTGTGCTGAAGATAAGACGTGTTTGTCACATATGAACGCCGTCGCCCGCTCACCTTCTCAGCGTGAGCTGTGGAAGGTCACGTAAAACAAAGGACGATTATGCTGTCGTGCAAACGTGCAAAAGCTTTTACTTATGTCACATGCAAATGGTGGAAGAATGATGAAAGATTAGAACCTCCCTCTGTGTGTGTGTGTGTGTGTGTGTGTGTGTGTGTGTGTGTGTGTTCATTCTGAGCTCTATTTAGATATGAAGTCAGGAACATGTTTGCGTTGTTTTATTAGCTTTGCTAATAGTGTTGCAGGCTTAAAGGACCATACCACCCATTTTGCATGTTTGAGCCTAATATATTCAATTTACACATAATGTTACTGACAGTCATTTCCCAAAGCATACTACTGGAACAACAAATTAAAAATGTTTTTCCTACCTTCCAGACCTCCATTGGTTTCAGTTCATTCTGCTATTAAAATCAACTTGTTGATACTGTAAACGTTCTTGGGATAGGTAATCCATCATCACCAACAAGACGTGTATTCAGGTTTTTTTAGAAGTTATGTAATTTTAGTGTTTAAGCTCAATAAAAAGCGTGGAGTGAATGTATGCCTCCACCGGGGAATATAGTCCCAAAAGAAGACCTGCGTTTATGGAAAAATTTAAAGGACCGTGACTTCATAAGGCTGTGTAACTATTAGCAGGAGAAACATGGATTTTTAAGGTGGGTGTATCACTTGAATATTTGATTTTGAAAGATTAAGAGATTTTGCAAAATATCAGGAAAGCTGAAATACAGTTTTATCCTTTGGGAAATGACTGTCAGTAACGTAACATGTATGAAAATTAAATATATTAGGCTCAAACATGCAAAATGGGTGGTATGATCCTTTAATACCATTAAAAAAAAAAAACCTCTGGTTGAGATGAATAGAGCAGAAAGACTTTCTTACTCCTTCCTGTTTGCTGCTCTCAGCATGCCATGCTTCTGTTTTGTATGTTCATGTGAACACGATAACGCTGATTATGTGTATGTTCTGTGATTAAACCTGTCACGTGAGTAACATGCAAGTAATGTGCAAGTAATGTGCACACGGCAGGACTCAGAGCGCGCATACCTCTGACAAGGCCAACAAAATCCCCTATAAAAATCTGGGTCCTGAACATGTTTTCATTCATTAAAGGACCGTACCAAAGATTTTTCATGATGGAGCCCAATAAATACAACCTGCATACATGTTACGTTGCTGCCAAATATTTTCCAAATCATACTACTGGAGTGGTAAATATTAGAATTGTTTTTCCTACCTTCCAGCCTACCATTGGTTTCAGTTCATTCCAGTACGACATAAAAATCAACTTGTTGATACTTGAAACATATTTGAGATTTAAAAAAAAAAAAAAAAACCCATCACAGAGCATCAAAAAGCTATTCAAATTTTTGATCCAACATGAGCTACACGGAAGAAAATGTATGTCTCCGCCAGGGAATATAGTCCCAGGAGAAAATGGGGTTTTACCAAGTGAAAGTAAAAAAAAAAAAAAAANAAAAAAAAAAAAAAAAATGTTAGCAGGTGAAATGTTGCAGTTTATACTTAACGCTAACTACACCTACACGTGTGCTCGTGTAGGGCGTCATGAGCGGAATTGTGTACATACTGGCCTCTGTAGTTAACATTGATCTGGAGGGTTAATGCTCCAGATCAATGCGATGTGAGGCGCTGTGACTTGATACAGACACAATTTAGCAGCCATGGAGGGTTAAGCTAGCAGCTACACAAGCATTTGCAGCAACGAACAAACATAAAGAGCACTCACCCAATCATCTTCATCTGGAAAATAGTTTAAATCATATCTTAGAATGAGATATTTCGCAGCGGCCAGTAAGCGCTGTTGTGATTGGTCATCGGTAATCAGCTGCTGAAATAAATATCATGTTTACCGGTACGAGGATTATTTTCAGGAAATCACAGACAAACAGGTAGTTTGCTAAAGAAATACAAAAACAATTTACCGGTTTCTTTAAAAATCTCAAACAAATCAGGGGGCTGGCTTATAAACACGAGATCGGCTTTTCTACAGCAGATCAGCTTCTCAAACCTTGTAGCCATTTCTGTCTGTCATCAGTTATCCGTGCACAGGTAATAATACACTTTTTGTTTATTTAGTTTTACAGGGACCATCTACATTAATTAACATCATGCATAGCCATGGTGTAAATGCATCGGATTTAGCCAAACGAAGGCTAATTTTTATCTGCAGTCCATAAAAATTGTTTATTTACTTTTTGGTCCTGCATGTGCTGCTCACGTCACAACAAATGTTCACAACACTGCCCCCTGTGGTTTCTGTAGGTACTGCCGCGTCAGGAGGTGTCGCGTTAATTCTGGATGACGCGCACAAACGACGCGTCAAACCGACGCTAAAAACGCGTGTCGGCCATTTTAAGTGCGCATACGCGTAGTTAGCGTGAAGTATAAATGAGGCTTAAGGTGTTTGTATCACCTGAACGTTTGATTCTGAATGATCGGGAGATTTGACAAAAATAACAGGAAAACTAAAATACGGTTTTATTTTTTGGAAGATGGTTGGCAGTAATATAACATGCATTCAGGTAGTAATCTTTTTGGGCTCAAAAGTGCAAAATCACTGGTATGGTCCTTTAAGGACATTGTGACTAGAAAGCTGGCGTCAGACTGTTTGAGGTTGAGTGGCTGAAGGGTTAATTTTGGCGACTGGAGGCTCCATGTTGGGTAAAAGCCATGTTTAGTTCAGCTGCAAATATTTATTCATTTTTCTTTTTAGGCAGTGAAACGTTTCCAAAATCCACAACAATTTGTCTTTTTTACCATCAAACCTCGCATAACAACAAACACGCCAATGTAAAGGCTGAGTTAGTGTCCATGAAGAAAATGAACTTTGTGTCACTCTGCAAGTCATGACCTTTCTGAAGGCCGTTTTGCAGATGACGTCATCACGCTGCACTTTCACACACGTAGCACACACTTGTGGCCTGGTGGGTGTGGTGATGTATGTATGTGATGGATGTGGCGCTGCAGGAATTGGGCAGCTGTGTTTATCTTTGGTTTATCAGTGGGCGGAGCTTCTACTTTGTTAGTGAAAGAAAGAATGATAACCGCCGTGACAGGCCTTCATCACGCCATGACCTGTGTTTACTCTCTCTCTCTCCTCCAGATGATCAGTCGTTCATAAATGGTTCCTACGGTTTTCACACAACACACCGTCAAAATATTATCGCTCATCCAGCTGGTCTCAGCGCGGCATTTCTCGACCTTTTCTGGTTTTAGAGCAGACATCAGGCTGTGAAGGAGCAAATATAAAACTACCACAGGAAACCATAAGCTGTAAAGAAGCAGGAAGTTTATCAGCATTTAGACCGCAGAAACGCAGCCTAAAGGTTAGATTACAACACTTAGAGGGATGGAGAGATGTGGACAGACGGATGGAAGGAAGAAAGAGAGAGATTATTAGCATAAGCAGAGAGAGGAAGAGATAAAACGGAGCAGATAGATGAGGGGAGTGAGAAAGGAGTGGAGGGGAGAGAGAAAAGGGAAGAAGAAGAGGAGAGGGAGAGAAGAGAAGAAGAAAACGAGGAGGAAAAGGAGAGTAGAGAGAGCATGAAAAAAAAGTAGAGAGAAGAGTGAGAGAAAAGGGTAGAGAAGCATAGAGAGAAAAGAGTGAGAGAAAAGAGTGAGAAGAGTAGAGAGAAAAGAGTGAGAAAAGAGTAGAGAGAAAAGTGAGAGAAGAGTGAGAGAAAAGAGTAGAGAAGACTAGAGTGAAGGATAGAAGAGTAGGGAGTGAGAGAAGAGTAGAGAGAATAAAGAGCAGAGAGAGGAGCAGAGAGAAAAGAGTGAGAGAAAAGAGTAGATAGAAAAGAGTGAGAGTAAAGAGTAGAGAGAAAACAGTGAGAGAAAAGAGTGAGAAGAGTAGAGAGAAAAGAGTGAGAGAAAAGAGTAGAGAGAAGAGTAGAGAGAGAAGAGTGAGGGAAGAGTAGAGAGAGAAGACGAGTGAAGACTAGAAGAGTAGAGAGAAAGAGTAGAGAAAGAGCAGAGAAGAGTAGAGAGTGAAAAAAAAGCAGAGAAGAGAGAGAAGAGTAGAGAGAAAAGAGTGAGAGAAAAGAGTAGAGAGTCAAGACTAGAAGAGTAGGGTGAAAGAAAAGAGCAGAGAGAGAAGAGAGAGAGAAGTAGATGTACAGAAACAGAAAACAAGTTGATTTTGTGACTGGTTTCATGTAAAAGCAGAAGTTGAAGTTTTCAGTTTCTCTTCTATTAAACATTAATAATGAATGAGTCATTAATCATGACTCTGTATTTTATTGAATTCTGACTCGTAATAAAATGTGTCAGGAACGTTTAATCCCTGAGTCTGCATGTTAGCTGCAGCAGCTTTGCGTGTTGATCTGCATGTATGTGCGAAGAGAAGTTTCCCTGTAAATGGAGTGTGAAGCTTTGTCTTTTGTCTGTGCAGACAAACATGAGTTTTCTTCAGCGTGTTTTGTAGAAGCTTTATAGAAATGACCGTACGGATCGTTTAGCATGTTATCATTAAATGTCTGAAAGAAAAACGAGAACATTGTTTAGATTTGACTAATTTTTATCATGTCTTTATTTAAGACATGTTTTGTTGCTGTGATGAATTATTTATCTCAGCACATTTCAAGTCTCCACAAGTTTATTCGTACTGGAATGAACTGAAAGCAATGTTAGTCTGGAAGGTAGGAACAACAGTTGTAATATTTGCCGCTTCAGTAGCATGTTTTGGGAAATGGTTGTTAGTAATGTAACACGTATGCAGTTTCTAATTGGTGGGATCAACCATAAAACCGCTGTTATGCTCCTTTTATTGCTGCACTGAATGGAAAGCAGAACAAAACTGAGGAACTTCATGAAATTTGATGTCTGTTTCACGCCATGACCTTTGACCCTGAATTGACCTTGAAATCACACATCAGTGTTTGGTGAATGAATTTTCGCTCTGCTCGGCTCTGATCTCACACGTTACCGGCTGCTAATAAAGCTGCTAATTCAGCAAACTGTGAGCTGTGGTTTCGGGTGTCGGTCATGTTAGCCGTAAATGTAGACATGATTCCTTTGTTTTTCTTCTTGTATGTTCACACTTTGTTCTGAAAAACACTGTGAAGAGCTCACTGCTGTTAGGCTCTCAGAGTCATGTGCTTCTGTTTAATCAGAGCAGAGTTTCCCACATGTAGGCGAAACCTGGGCGGCACGACCAGGTTTCTGAAAACCCACCCAGGTTTCTGAAGACCCACCCAGGCTTCTGAAGACCCACCCAGGCTTCTGAAGACCTACCCAGGTGTCTGAAGGCCCGCCCAGGTGTCTGAAGACCCGCCCAGGTTTCACGGGACAACCCAGCCTTAAAAACAACATAACTCCGACACTGCTGTCACATACATGACAGCAGTGTCATACATAGGCTGTGCGGTCTCAAGAAAGCGAAAGCGGAGAAAGTGAAACCATATGTCCAACTGCATGTGTCCCATTCCCCCCAGTAAATTTTCAACCTGTGGGAAATGCTGCAAAGGCTAAAAAAGACCTGAAAAAACTCAGTAACTCTGATCTGTGTGTGTGTGTGTGTGTCCTTATGTGTGCATGCATGCGTATGTGTGTGCACCCTTGTGTATGTGCATGTGTGCATGCGCATGCAGATTTAGTGTTTTTAAATCATAAGCGTATGTAGCTTAGTGCCGTAGCATTTCAGCACAAAGGTTGTGGGTTTGAATCTCTCCACATGTAGTTAGCATGTTCTCTGCAGCAGTTACCTGCAGAAACAAACAGATCAGGCGCATCATAATGAGTTTGAGTTGGTCAAGTGACTGCTAAAGCGTTTTGATTGCTGCCTGTCGCCTGATGAATGGCGGATCAGCTCGCTACACAGGAAGCATTGGCCTGAGACATCTGATACGTAAAGATCCAGATCTGACTCTCCACCACATCTGTTTCTGCAGGTCGCCAATCAGACACTGCACACAGAACGGCCCGACCTGCCCGAGTGTTTTCAGCTGTCCGTGCTGTCATGGCTGCCGTGCGGCTACCTGTGGGTCGTCAGCCCCATTTACATCTTCTATCTGAAGAGGCACAACAGAGGCTACATCATGATGTCCATTATGAACAGATTCAAAACGGTGAGCATTTCTGTTAGCAGAGAATTTCATCTTTAACTCTTAAACATCACTGAAATTTACTGCATTTTGGCCCATTTATACCTGCCAATTTTAAATGTGTGTAAAGTGTTTCCTGTTATTTTTCCAAATCCTCTAATCTTTTCAAACTCAAAAGTTCAGGTGATACATCCAGCTTAAAATTCAGTGTTTCACCTGCTGACACTCACACATGATTATTAAAGGGACGGTCATTTTTAATTTCTTATTAAAAATCATCTTCTCCTGGGACTATATTCTCTGGCAGAGATATACATTTTGTTCTGTGCAGCTTCTGTGCAGTTGGATCAGTTAAATTAAGCAATTTCGACAAAAAAATTAATACATGTTTTGATGCTGTGATGAATTATTTATCTCAGCACGTTTCAAGTCTGTACAGGTTAATTTTTATATTATGCTGGAATGAACTGAAACCAATGTTAGTCTGGAAGGTAGGAAAAACTATTGTAATATTTACTGCTCCAGTAAGTTTTGGGAAATGGTTGGGAGTAACAGCAGTAGATGATAAGTAAAGTCAAAGGATCCTGTAAAGTTTGATGCAGCAACATGATTCATTTAAAAGGTCATAACGGCTTGTTTTATCGCTTTCTTTCTGCTTCCTGTCGTTCTCGTTGTTCAGGTGTTCGGTTTGGCGTTATGGATAATATGTTGGACAGATCTCTTCTACACGTTCCACCAGGTGCGGCACGACCACAGCCAGCCGCCCATCTACTTCATCACGCCGCTGATCCTCGGCATGACCATGGTGAGATGCCTCTGTCCAAACACGCTTTCACAAGGATTGTCCTTGCTTCCTGAACACTTTGTTAACAGCATAACAGAATGAAATATTCTAAAAATACATTTTCCACCTTAGTCATGTACTTGATATGATCAGAGGTGTGTAGAGTAGCCAGAAACTGTGCTCGAATAAAAGTATTGTTATTTTATGATAATAGTGACTCAAGTATAAGTAAGAGTAGTCACCAAAATAATGACTTGAGTGAGAGTAATAAAGTATCTATAAAAAGATTACTTGAGTAGTGAGTAATTTTGATCAAGCTTATTCTTTAGAATAATCAACAAGCTATAAAGTGCTCGTCTGAGATTAAAAAAAAAATGCAAAGTATCCATATGTAGCTTCTAATACAAGCCAAATCATATCATATAAAGAAACAGTAGACAGTAATAAATCAGATATTTACCACATAACAAATCATGACAATTCTGGCCTGGCCCCAAGACAGTTAGCTAGGTTAGCTTCATGAATTTACTCAGAACAGGAAAACTTGAGTTAGCATTATTAGCAGCAGATAGTTAAGTAGCTAACGTTGCAGCTTACCGCCACGTTTCCTCAAGTCCCATGTTGATTCTTAGAAGCTGAAATGTCACATTTTTAGGTAGACAAAGACACAACGTGTTATGTAGCTGTTGGTTTTGGTAGACTGAAAAGAAAACAGCATTTGAATGTGTGGCCAGGGATGTGCCTCTTCTAAACCTCCTGCTGTTGATTCCACCATGACTGTTCTGCTCTGGGTGAAACCATGGAAATGGAGGGTGGGGGCGTGGCTACTTGAGAGCTGAAGCAGATAGTGTAGCATCTGACAATGAGAGAAAAACTGAAAGTGACTGAATTCAAAGAGTGCGACCAAATGTAACGGAGTAAAAGTATATTTTTTTTATCTTCATAAATATACTCAAGTATGAGTTAAAAGTATCCTGCAATAAAACTACTCAGTAAAGTACAATTTTGTGAAAAAAGTACTTAAATATAACAGAGTAAATGGAACGCGTTACTACACATCTCTGGATATGTTGTACTTTAAAACATAACAATAATAATCATGTGTGCCATCAGAAACGTTGTTTGATATTAATCTGTTCAAAATGTTTGTGGTATGTCCAATCTAAGGCTGTTTTCAGATCTTAGATTGTTTGCTCTGGTCAAAAAAATTGGATACAGGCAAAAAAAAAAAAAANAAAAAAAAAAAAAAGTCCAGGCGTGTTGGTAAACATGGGTGAAAAGGCGACATGAAAGTGCAAACACAGAGTTTAATAAATTCAGAATAAAAAGCAGAAATTAAAGCAGCAGATAGTTTGTTTGCTGCTGTGACTTTCTGCAGAATTTGAAATTGAATACCAAACTGGCTGGAAGTCAGGGAACGAGCCTGAGGGAATGTTTTCCATCAGACTGAGGTTCTCCTGACTCATTCAAGTATCACAAGTACAGCAGGTCAGAAATGTCGTCTGTGCTGATTGATGATTCACAGGAAGTTCTTATAAATGCTGTGAAAAAAAAACAAATTTACACAGCAGATTTTTGTTCCCTGACAGAAAATCCATTTATAAAAACAACTGAATATTAAGTATGTAAATGACTAAAGGCACTCGAGTTTTATACAGGTTTACCTGATATGCCCTTAGTACTAATCTAACCTTCCTCCTCCTCCTCCTCCTCCTCCTCCTCNCTGCTGGCCACGTTCCTGATCCAGTTTGAAAGGTTACGGGGGGTTCAGTCCTCTGGGATCCTCTTCATCTTCTGGCTCCTGTCTGTGCTGTGCGCCATTGTGCCTTTCCGCTCCAAGATCCTGCAGGCCTCCAGCCAGGTAAGACGCCGCCAGGTAAACCCTCAAACGCTGGAACATGGATGGGAATGTGGTTCTAGTGTTCATAGTTCTCGTGTGGAAACTTCCACAACAAAACATGGAGGCTGCTGTTGTTGATGAATGAAGAGGAGGAAATGATTTTACTCTTATTGGCTGAGAGATGAAAAACTTGTTCGCCATCATTTGTTTTTTCTATCCTTTTCTCCCTTTTTTTTTTTTTTTTTTTTTAATGAGATTCTAAACTTTTACTTGTACTGCTGCCGCTGCTGATTACACAACAGCTGATGTAAATCTGGTGAATAGTGGAATCCAGAGTTCCATCCATGTTTGCGTCTTAAGGAGTTTTTGCCTGTGTTGCATTACAGACAAAAATAATTGGAGCATAGCATGCGTGCAGAGGGGCTGAATGATGGCGCGAAGCTTTTCACCGCATCTGAAGTTGATTAATTTTTGCGCGGTGGTTTCAGGACGAAGTCACTGACAAGCTGCGGTTCACTACATTCTACTTGTACTTCAGCCTGGTTGTGTGCGAGCTGATTCTGTGCTGCTTCAACGAGAAACCGCCGCTGTTCTCCAGCATCGTCACAGATCCTGTGAGTCACTGTTGTGTGCATGTGTGTGTGCTATATGTTTGAATATCTTGTTAAAGCAACACACACACACACACACATTTGTCCTCTGCTTCCTTTATACTTTTCCATCCTGTTGTAGAATCCATGTCCTGAGTCCACGGCAGGTTTTCTTTCCACCATAACCTTCTGGTGGTTCACTAGGTATGTATTTTACCTTCAGTACAGTATATTGTTTTTCAATGACCTGAGGTGTGTCCTGTAAAAATCAGAGCATGGAGGGTAATTTGTAAAAATATGCCAGCTACAGGGCTTCATGCTAAATGTGTGATAACTGCAGCTCATTCATAAAGCTTCCTGTATGTAAAGGTGGGGCCACACAACAAGACTTTTAGTCATGGCTCATTAATACAAAACACACTACATGACTGAATGGGAACAGATCCAGCCCGCTCAACACATAAAGACAGCGATCATACCATAGCAGATTATTGAGCCCACCCGCAAATCCACAAGCATCCTGTAGGTGGCAGTCATGTACACATAAGTTTGTCAGCTGCTATAAAACCCAAGAGAAGAAGGAAGATAGGAGCACAACAAGAATAGATTATTATTACTACTTAATTATTATTACTGTCTACGCATTAAAACAATTTGTTAACCTTATTGCTCATCATATTTCTCGTAGTTACGTGGGGTTTTAAAAAGTCCAGCCTTTTCAGGATCCACTTCCGTTTGGGTGTCAGGTTCTCCCCTCCACTCCCACTCGGTTTTGGCTTAAGAAGCTGTATTGGGCGCAGAGACGCATATCTTGTTTTCACCTTTTGAACTACAGTTTCAGAGAACTTTCCATTAAAACACAAAGTAAAGTTAACCAGTTAAAAGCCAATATTCACGTTATAAGTCGCACTCTATCCATCCATAATCACAGAAAGCTAGCTAGTCGCTGATGTTTCCAGGTTCTCTATGATACACGCACGATACAGGTTTTCTGCTTGTCTGTTCTGTTGTAAGTACCGCATTTAAATTAAAAAGGCACTACTGATTTTGCCACAGAACAAAGCTCCTCCATGTCGCCAGACCAGCAGAATGCTGACATTCCTGATTTGTGAGACGTTTTCACTGCTGCAAACGTTTTCCCATTATTAAAAACAATAAAAAATGCTGGTTTGGAGGACTGCCAGTCGGCTCCCAGCCAATTGTTTGGAACATGTTTCATGTCATGGAGCTGGGCCAACTCAGACCGATTAAACACCACATAAACCGATTAATGAGTGTTATGATGTGCCTCAGCTGCCTTAATCGGTGCAACTCGGCCCGATTGCTTAATCAGGCAGATTAATCCTGTAGTGTGGCCCTACCTTTAATTAACACATCCTTACCGACACCTTGTTGTCAGGTGTATCTCACGTAAAAGCCAGTGAAGATCAGCTGCTTCATATTTACGGTTTATTGTGATTCATGTGGTCGTCTTCATTTTAATATGTCAGTGTGTTTTATGAATCATTTCCTAAGGAAATACCGTAACAATGCCTCTTTAAACGCAAACGATAAAAGATGGCGGTAACAGACATTTATGAATGAGGGAACATGGTTGCATGAAGATATTAGCCTCTATCGACACGTTAAATCTGGCGCTGTGTTTTATGAATCACCCTCCATGTTTGAGAGGAACAGAACATTCTTGAATCTTCACACAAACAGGATGTTGTTTGTTTTTTGCAACTTCTTTTGCAGCTTCTTTTCTTTTGCAGCTTCTTTCTGTTTTGTTTTGTTTTGTTTTTTTTTGTAGGATAATCTCCATTTGTGCTGTAAATGCATCCACGGCCAATTTCCACTGTAATCTGATCCACAGCACGTAATAAATGATCAGTAAATCTCCTAAACTCAATTTGTGGATCCAGAACGTTGAGCCCTGTAAAGTAGAAAGTGAATTAGAAGCAGAGTGGATGACATAAGAATGAATATGAGGGAGATGTAATGCAGATTGTGATGTTCTAATGTTCTTAAAGGACCATACTGTCCACTTTGCATGTTTGAGCCTAATATGTTCAATTTTCATACATGTTACGTTACTGCCAATCATTTCCCAAAGGATAAAATCATATTTCAGCTTTCTTGATAGTTTGCTAAATCTCTTAATCTTTCAAAATCAAATGTTCAAGTGATACACCCACCTTAAAAATCCATGTTTCTCCTGCTAATAGTTACACAGCCTTATGAAGTCACGGTCCTTTAAATTTTTCCATAAACGCAGGTCTTCTTTTGGGACTATATTCCCCGGTGGAGGCATACATTCACTCCACGCTTTTTATTGAGCTTAAACACTAAAATTACATAACTTCTAAAAAAACCTGAATACACGTCTTGTTGGTGATGATGGATTACCTATCCCAAGAACGTTTCACGTATCAACAAATTGATTTTAATAGCAGAATGAACTGAAACCAGCGGCCACCAAATGGGTTGTATGATCCTTTAATGTTATTGTCTGTCTGGTTTAATATATTAATGAGACAGTTTGTGCTAAACTACCATTTTTCTCTCTCAGTTTGGCCATTAAAGGCTACAAAGTGCCGCTGGAGAGTAAAGACTTGTGGTCGTTGAATAAGCGAGACAGCTCCAAGGTGCTGGTGCCCAACCTGCTGAAAGAATGGGAGAAGGAGCAAAGCAAAGCCAGGAGGTACGAAATATCTGCAGACCAGCTGGGATATGTGCAGATTGTGTCACGGTTTCGATTTTGTTACAGAACACGATTAGAGTCAGAAATAATCACGGTTTAATGCTTTCACAATTTACTGGTGATTTTGCATGTTTGAGCCCAATAAATACAACCCGCATGCACATTACGTAAATGCCAACAGGATCTGTGGTTTTAAAAAGTCAATTAATGTCAGAGCTTTGAAAGATTAAATCCTGCTGCTCTAAAATATTACATTCCACAGTTTAAAGGCTGTTTAGCCTTTAAAACATTAGAACAATAACACTTCAGGTACGATGTCCCACTTAGTGAAACGCTGCAGATCTACTGGAATTTCTTACACAAACACAGTTGAGGAGTCGTGAACTCTGACCTACATCGGGCTGTTCCTTCTCTGAGCAGGTCATTCACTTTCTCCTTTTTGAAAACTGCCTGTAAACTGATATGGAAAACCTGGATTAGGCCTTTTTGATTGTAGTCTGGAAACCTGTTTGGTTCCGTCTCATTTGTCCTGTCAGTGCACTGCTGCAATTTGATTCTTATACCTCCAAGCTGCTGTTAAAACAGATTTACTGTTGTAAGATTTGAAAATTTCATGTACTTTAATTCAAACCCAAGATCCTCCTGAGCTGCAGGCGCTCAGCTCTAACGGCATTTTCACACCTACGTGGTGTGGTGTGATTTAATTGGACATGGGTTCATTTCCCCTTTGGTACGATTTGTTTGTGCAGGTCTGAACACAGCAAACATCATGTGTGGACCAAAACTACCGCAAACAGAATATTTTGAGGATGTGGTTTAGTCCAGTTCCAAACAAACAGTGGAGCGTTTGATTTGTGGTCTTAACACGATCTTCAGCTCTAAGCTTACTGATGTAGGTGTGTGTTTAACGTTAAGTAAACTCCACCTTTGATGATCAAATCAAACAGATGCTGTTAAAGGTGGNTGTGTTTAACGTTAAGTAAACTCCACCTTTGATGATCAAATCAAACAGATGCTGTTAAAGGTGGAAGTTTACATATCAATTTTAACAGAAATAAGAGAGGAGAAATAAAAGCCTACTCTCCTCATTAGGTCCCAACAAAAACACGGGGTGGCATCTGTAAAACCCTTAAAAAGGGGAAATGATGAGGGAAGAGACGAAATACGATGCGTTCTTCTTCACTCGCTTATATTAAGTGATGTATACAGTTTTTTAAAGTACATTCAACAATAAACTTAATTTTAACTCTTTTAACCATGTTATTTACACATTTCTATCAATTGCTACTTTTTAAACATTAAATACAAACATATGACTTCATACAACTGTGGACACTCAATATCTATTCCCATTAACTAGTTCTAAATTTAGCTCTAATCAACAAAGTAAAAAAAAAAACTAGATACATGCTGTACAAAAGCTACGTAACATTGCTCAATCTAAACAGAAATCAGGAATAACAAGCTATTAATAAAACGTCTCAAGTTATTAACTATTCACACAGTGAACTCAACAGTAGCTGGATAAGTAGCTCTTAATTCTTAACTCTACAAACACACAGACACTTATTTCAGGAGTTTATGTGAAGGAATTACCTTAAAAATGGAAAATGATGAGGGACAAGGCGAAATACGACGCGTTCTTCTTCACTCGCTTGTATTAAGTGAGGAAGCTGACTCTGCTGGAGTCCTGAGGAATAAACGTTAACCGTTAGCCGTTAACTGTTACCTCGCTACACAATTGTAATCCACTACATTAACTGTTAATACAGCCACACAAACAGCTGAATGGATTACTGATATCTGTGAGTCAGGTATTGCAAAATAATAACGTATATAATAACGGTTATAATAACGTATATAACAGCGGTTATTTCAGTCTATCACACATCCACCTACTAAACTAGTGTTTTTAACAACAAAAATGACCTAGGTGTAATGTATAGGGTACCCAGATCTTACCTGGTCCACCTCTCATCAACGCATACACTCAAGCAAAACAACTCAGTGACAGACAGGCTCTCTACAGACAAACGCATCAAACAAAAATGCTCCTCTGTGCATGCAGACCAGGGATTTAATAGTACTGTATGTGGAAGGCAGGGATTGGAGGGAACAGCCTCCAATTAAGTTGGAATGGACCTCTCAGAAGCAGCTGAGGGAGATCTTGGAATGAGTCACACCCACAGAGAGAAAGAGAGAGAGCAGAGTGGGAGAAAGCATACACAATATATGTTCACAGGCATGTAACAGTGACATTACGAGAATGTATGTATCTGTATGAGGTGAATAAATCAATGCTTTTCTGTCATTTTCCTCTGTTTTGGTGCATTCCACGTTCTTATTTGATCGCTCCTCGGTCCTCGATCCTCGCGTGACCCGGAAACCAATCCGGTCCTCCATCTTTAAGGACGTCCCAAAGCGCTTATTTCTGTTCTGAGGATGGAGGATTGAGGATGGAGGAGGAGGAGGAGGATTCATCTGGGAGACATGAGCGAGGAAACACGAGAGGCTCCTACAGGAAGTCTGTTACCTGACAGACACGCCCCTTTACTGGAAGTCTGTTTCTGATTGGACAGATCTATTACAGCTGATCTGATACAGCCACATGCATCTTAATATGACCGCACAGTTTCATCAAACATGTAAACAGAAAAATAACAGCAACGTCTCAGGTGTAAAATTACTCCAGTTATTGATATTTAAATTTGTCTGATTGATCATCTGGTTAAAATGACTGAATGTGTGTTTAATGCAGCTCTGAATGATAAAGAAACATAAAACAATGAAATGCTCTTATATCACCAGATTATATCATCAGATTGTTCTGGACGTTTGACAGACTGTTCATGTTAATTGTTCCAGTAATAATTAGAATATTTCATTATTTTATTATCTTGTAGAAACTAAAACACAGCAGCTCCAAGCTGATCAGCTGTGTGACACGTCATATCGCTTCAGATGAAGCTTGAGGAGCGAGGATGTTTCATTTCTTTTAAATCGTCCTTCCTCAGCTCCTTTGTCCTCGCTTCTTTTCCTTGCGTCTTCAGTGGGCGGGGCTAAAACACGAGGAAAAGACACAAGTGAGGGAAACGTGGAAACGAAATAAGAACTTGGAACGCAGCATTTGACATTAACTTGAGGCTAAACTTTGCTAATCTTGTTTCATAATTCATTGCTGTTGGGAACCTGGTGTTTAAAGTGGAATAAGCAGAGCAATGAAGTTGTGTTATGATGCTTCACTTACATCGCTGCTTCTTTCTCTCTTCCCTCATCTGAACAGTTCCAATGAGCAGAAAACTTCCAGCCAGGCTGTTTACTCGAAGCCGCCGCTTGAGAACACCAATCACATCGGAGGAGCAGGTGAAAGCGGCCCGGAGGAGGTCGAGGTCCTGCTGTCCAATCAGAAGGCCCCTTTTCAGCAGCCATCCTTCCTGTGGGCCCTCATCAAAACCTTTGGACCCTACTTCCTGATTGGCTCCGCCTACAAGCTCCTTCAGGACATCATCACCTTTGTCAACCCTCAGCTGCTCAAGTGAGCCAGAGAGCCGCTTGCTATTAGCGTAATAGCACGAACATACAACCATTGTTCCATTATTAGACATATTCTCTGAGGGTGTTTTGCATGTGTTTTTGGTTTATCCATGTTATAATACACACGACATATAAAATATGAGCCGTCTTTGTTTAAGATGCAAAATCATCATGTAAATGTGGATCTGTGATCTTGTCGTGGGTTTATTCAGCTCATTGATCTAACAGGATATTAGTAATTAAACCAGAAAATTTAGTGTTGATATTTTCAAAATCATCAAAATCTCTGATTGTTCTGACACCCGATCGTTTTGCTGTTTTTTTTTTTTTTTTTTTTTTTTTTTTTACTTACTGGTGTGACTGCCTTGACTTGATGTAATAGAAATGTTGGGATGTTGTTCTTTGGCGTTATAGTTTAATGTTTGCATCAAATGTCTTTCTTTGTTTTTGTAGGATGTTGATCTCGTTCATCGAACAGGAGGGCGTTCCTGATTGGTGGGGTTACTCGCTGGCCTTCCTCATGTTCTTCACGGCGTTTCTGCAGACGCTCATCCTGCATCAGCACTTCCAGTACTGCTTTGTCACCGGCATGAACGTTCGCACGGCGCTGATAGGAGCGATTTACAGGAAGGTACAACACACTTCTCTCACAGTCATACACGTACATAAACACAAACAAAATCTGAGGAAAACTTAAAGCCAGATCTCATAAAGTTAAAATTATTATCAGGACTAAAATTCAACAGGTGATAACAAAGAATAACAGAAGTTATCAAAGATTAAAGGTTGGTGCGAAATTTTAAATCTAAAACCAAGACTGAATGCTTCATGTTAAAAAGTGGCCAGATCACTCTTGGAAAAGAGATTTTGAATCTCCGTGAGTTTTATCTGGTTAAATAATGGTTAAATAAATAAAAAACAGGATAAAAAAAAAAGTAGGTCTGAAACTGCTCTGTTGTTTTTCCTTTATTTTTCTAATCTTAGTTTTTAATGTTTGCATCCTAGTTTTTCTTGTTTTGGTTTTACCTCCAACGTGCTTGTATTGGTAAATGGATGTGGAATCATCACGGCGTGAAAGTTGTGTATTTATGAATCGTTTTGTTTTCCTGTCTCTGTTCTTCAGGCTCTGGTGATTACTAACGCCGCCAAGCGTTCGTCCACGGTGGGCGAGATCGTTAACCTGATGTCTGTGGACGCTCAGAGGTTCATGGACCTCACCCCCTTCCTCAACATGCTGTGGTCGGCTCCTCTTCAGATCATGCTGGCGCTGTACTTCCTGTGGCAGGTAGGCGCATATATGATTAAACGTGTCTGTATTTGGTGTCACATGTTTACACCTCATGTGTGTTTTACTGACTGACTGTGTTTTATAGAACCTTGGTCCTTCTGTACTGGCTGGGGTGGCCGTCATGATCCTGCTGATCCCGATTAACGCCATGATTGCCGTGAAGACTCGAGCCTACCAGGTAAGAACCGTTTCACACCTTACTGGTTTGGAGGTTTTAATTTGTTTGTATGTGAACAGACCTAGAGAAGGTTCTAGGTTCTATGAGGAAATGCATCAGTCTTAGCTAACGTGTTCAGGTTAGCGTGTGGTTGTATGTTCTCAGTATGTTGCTCCATTCTCCTGTTCAGCATCTTCACATCATGTGAAGCAACATGTATGATATATTTTGGTTTGATTGGATGTTTTCCTGTGTGAAATGGTACATGCAGCATTAGAACAGTTTAATTCCTGATTCAGACCAAAGCAAACGATCTACAGGTCTGAAAATGACTTTATAGATACAGATCAAAGCCATATAGTTTAGTTCAATATAAATATAAATGCAGTATAATGCAAAGCAGTGTCATGAAAGTGAACCATTACAGATTTTAATAAATGTTATTCTTATTGAGTTTTGATTGACAGTGTGGCTTTGTTTACAAAAGATCTGGATCATATCAATGTTGATTTTAGTCTTTTCAGAGGATTCCCTGAAGCAGTGATGCACAGATTGCAGTTATACCTGCAGGCTCGCCGTTGATCTGCGGGTCGAGTGGGTAGGGTCATAAAAATTAACATATCTGATTAATAGCGGATGGGTTGGGGTGGGTGAAATAGGCCTCATTCAGAATATGCCAGCCCGTGTTTGGACTGCTGAACGTGTTTTTTTTNAGCTGCTGTGACATTCGGATTTTTAAGGGCTGAAAGATGTCAGCATGTGTGTGTTCAGGCTATTGTTACCATTTAAATTTTTCCAAAAAACTTTACTTTGAATAAATGTTAATTTAATTAAAACCAGCCTACTTCAGTGTAATATGTTACCNAAACTTTACTTTGAATAAATGTTAATTTAATTAAAACCAGCCTACTTCAGTGTAATATGTTACCATCATCATAGAGGTGGAGTGGAATATTCATGCGGATGCAGGTCTCTAAATTGGAGAAAATAATTCCTTCGGGTGGGTGCGGGTGGATGAGTCAAGCATACGTGTGGATTCGGATGACGTCAGAGCCGATCCACTCATCTCTAACACAGACATAAGATTCCAGCTGTTTGCTCTGAAGGGAAGTGCTGCTTTCATAAAAAAAATATTCCCTGGTCTTTATCATTTTTTTTCCAGTTCTTAAAACCATCTCTCTTCCTGTGTGCAGGTGGAACAGATGCAGTACAAAGATTCTCGCATCAAGCTGATGAATGAGATCCTGAATGGCATCAAAGTGCTGAAGCTGTATGCGTGGGAGGAATCCTTCAAAGAGAAAGTCCTTGCCATCCGGCAGAAAGAGCTCAACGTTCTGCGTAAGACGGCCTACCTGGGAGCGCTGTCCACCATGGCCTGGACCAGCGCGCCCTTCCTGGTATGCTGATGCTCAGGAATACAGCAACATGATCACTGATGGCCTCTTTCTCCTTTGACTGTGTGCTCTTAATACTATTGACCTCTTAATACTACCATACTAGTGATTTGGCATGTTTAATCCCAATAAATACTACCAGCATACACGTGGGTTTCCACACACAGTTTTCCATAACAGTTTTCCTCTTCATTTGCCAAATCCCCTAATCTTTGAAAATCAAATGTTCAGGTGATATACATACCTTAAAATTCAATGTTTTGCCTGCTAACACATACGTATGATTGTTTTAATGTCTCTGTAAAGGCAGTTTTCTCCTGGGACTATATTTCCTGGCACAGACATACATTTTATTCCATTTGACTCTGTTCTGAATCTGTTAAATTAAGTAACTTTGCCAAAAAGTTTAAAGACATCATGTTCGCTGTCATGGATTATTTAGCAAGTTTCAAGTCTCAACAAGTTGATTTTAATAGCATGCCATAATGAACTGAAACTAATGACAGTCTGAAAGGTAGGAAAAACAATTCTAATATTACCACTCCAATAGTTTGTTTTGGAAAATGATTGGCAGTAATGTAACATGTATGCAAGTTGTGTTTATTGGGCTTAAACATGAAAAAAAAAAACAGGTATGGCCCTTTAAGGCTGCAGAGAGGAAGTGGTGTTGCCTTCAGGCGCTCCTCGTTTAATTCAAGTCTTACAGTTGCAAATACAAGCCAGCATGAGTTCAGTCTGCTTGAGACAGAAACGATCAAACCAAAGCCACGTTTATTTCTATTAGAAAGTGGCTTGGTGCTGAAATGGCAGCAGGAAGCGAATATTTATCAGCTTTGTAATTCCTACTTTAGATAGGTTAACTAGCCAAACGTTGATGTTGTACTTTGTCTTGTCTTGGCATCATGGTTTTATTCTGCAGCTTTCTCTTTTTTTATTCAGCAGTTGCTAACATTCCCGTGGCGTTTGAATGCGGCTGAGTCTGTTTATCACTACAGTAAACTGATGGAACGTAGTGTCTGAGTGTGTCCTGATGTGTTTCCAGGTTGCCTTGACGACGTTTGCAGTGTACGTGACTGTGGATGAGAATAATATCCTGGATGCAGAAAAGGCCTTTGTGTCTCTCTCACTCTTCAACATCCTTCGCTTTCCTCTCAACATGCTTCCGCAAGTCATCAGCAGCATGGTTCAGGTGAGTCGCGCTCCTCTTCCTCCTCCTCTCTGGGTTGTTTGTTTAGTCGGCGTGCTGGAGTGATTCGCTGTGTTTGTTCTGCGTCTCAGACCAGTGTCTCGCTGAAGCGAATCCAGAGTTTCCTGAGTCATGATGAGCTGGACCCCGACTCAGTGGACAGGAAGAACATGAATACAGGTAAAATAATGCCTGATCCGCTTTGGTCATATTTATAACACCATGTCGGTTCAGTTGTTTTTTTCAAAAACTAATGAGGAAAGACTTGAACACAGCATTTTTATTTCATTTCATTTTATTTGCACAATTACATATACATATCAGGATAAAAACGAAAAAGAATCACAAAAAAGAAAACCTCAGGAAAAAAACAGTCAACATAATACTGTTCTTGTGCGGATGAAGTAACAAGCCATGACTTACACTAGGACCTTCTCCAACATCAACCATCTTCAATTCAATCCATGACACCACAAAAAAAAAAAAAAAAAANAAAAAAAAAAAAAAAAACAAGACAGAAGTAACCCAGACCACACAAAACCCAAAAACAGACAATCAGTAATGACACTGTGATTGCAATGATAATAGTCAGCTCCAGTAATTTTTTAAAGAAATAAAATGATGTTGCCCGTTGTTTACTCCCAGGTATGAATTCCATAAAGCTTAACTTCTGTGTCGAAATGTAAAATGAGCCACATTCCAAGAACAAACAGAAAGATGAAGCTGTTCAGATTGTCTATGACTATACAAATGGACAGCTGCATTCATGCAAAGACAGTCCATAAAAACTTCAGGTACCTGAGAATTAATGAATAAAATTTTATAAATAAACATATAGGCTTGTAATATATTTATATTATATACAGTTAAGAGGCTGAGCGAATGAAAAAGGAGGGCTGATGGTTCCTGGCTGTGAGAAGAAGCTAATCTAACAAATTTAAGTAGTCCACCATAATGTGTAGTATATGTGCTTGCCCATATAATACAGTACTACAGTAATTCAAATATAGATAAAGTAAACTGTAATATAATACTATAAGAGAGGACTGATTTAAATAAGAAATCCTTCTGATTATACAAAGAGATTTCATTGATTTTTTTTTTTTTTTTTTNTTTTTTTTTTTTTTTTTTTACAACAAAGTCAGTATGCCTCTTCCAGGATAAATTATCATCTATTATTACTCCTAAAAATGATGTGAAATTAACTTTGTCAATTCTATTATTATCAGTACATCATAGTAACAATTTAAGATAGCTTATTCACCATAAACCATTCTGCATATGTTTGTAGACCTTGACAGAATGTCTAAGTTATGATGAGAAATAAACAGTTTGTATCATCTGCACAAAGAATAGGTAGTAGCACTTCTGAAACCTTTGGCAGATCAGTAATATAAATTAAAAAAGCAGTGGACCAAGGATAGAACCTTGTGGTACCCCACATTGAATTATCGCAGTATCGGATTTGTGCTGTATCACAACATATTGCCTAAATAATAAATAATTCTGAAACCATTTTAACACAGAACCGTTCAATCCATATCTAGATAATTAATCTATAAGAATAGTGTGATTTAAATATTTTTAATCATTCAAAACAGAAGGCAACAGTTTACCACTAAAGAACGGAAACTGTGGACGACCTCACTGTTACATGTAAAACTGAACACGTAAACATTTAGCATATTTTCATGTTCTTGTCAGTAGATTCAGTACATACATGCTATACCTCCATTAAAAGCTTAAACTCTCATCTTTTCAACAGCATCCAGTTAGTTAGTTATAGGATTTACAACATGGAAACTAGCAGATTTGTCTCTAAATCTGGTGACTTTTAAGACCCATTAGCAACTTCTTTTTTTAAACAAGATCTAGTGACTTTTTTTGGTGGACATTGGCGACTTTCACAAGAAGAGAGTCGCCCAACATGCTCGATGAATCTTCATAACATGTCAGAAATTCTCTCTCAGAAACATGTGAACCGTATAAACAGAATAGAAACATTTTGAGGAAACGTAGCAAAGCATTAAAAAGCAAGTCGCTGCACGGTGACGTGACCTGCGACATGCAGATCAGCAGCAACACTAGGTTTGGACAATATAAACGACATAAAGTCACATCGCGATATAAAAAATTCTTCCATATAAAAATGAAGGTGTCAATATAAGTGGATAGAAAATAGTGCTTGAATACAGGAAGTTAATGACAGCTCAAACAGCCAATAGCCTGTCAGAACTNAAAATAGTGCTTGAATACAGGAAGTTAATGACAGCTCAAACAGCCAATAGCCTGTCAGAACTGGAAACAAACTAGCCAATCTGGTGACAGTGTCATAATAAAGCCCACCCACTTCCTCACAGCAGCATTTAGCTAAACGGAACACCCTGCAGCCTGAAAAAATCAAATGATGATGCAGAAAGTATTGGCAAAGTGCTGCTTGTGCATCTCTGTAGCCAGCTCTCCATCTGAAAGAGTTTTCAGCACAGCAGGAAGTAGTTGCTGAAACCCGAGGCGGTACACAGGCTGCTCTTTCTTGCTCGTAATTTGTAGAGAAATGCCTTTGTTTCAAGCATGTGCATTAAAAATTTAATTTTTATTTGAAAAATGCAAAACAAGGTTTAATCATTATACTTCATTTTGCACAGTAGATATAAATGCTGCCTTCATTGCCCAGAAATAACAGCTGCTTTTATTTACTTGGCTATATGTTAAATTTAAGGATGTGTGCTTTAAAATGTTTTTTTAAAATCTGTTTTTAATACTTTATTTTAAATGCATGGACTTTTTGCGCAAGGGCAATATGTAAAGACTTAATATTTAATTTTTTATTTTTTTATGTTTCACACTGAAATGCTACGATGGCGTATTAGGGCCTATAAAGAAAAAAAAAATGAGGGCATTATTTCGAGTTTTTAAATGCGCAAATTTGTGCACATTTTAAAAACCCACAAATTTGCCAGTTTAAAAACTTGAAGAAAAAAACGTCTGTATGCCATATGTTTTAAAAGTCCATATGCATTTGATAATTAGATGATTTTGTGCTAAAAGCACAATTTTCTTTATTGCTAAATCCAGCGGAAAAGTATAATTTAATAAGGTCATATACTGCAGGCATAGTCACAATGTAATTTGCCAGTTTTAAAAGTCAGTATGCGTATGATAATTAGATGATATTGCACTAAAAGCACAAGTTTTTCCTTATTGTTAAATCCAGTGGAAAAGTATAACTTAATAAGGTAATGTGCAGGCATAGTTACAAGGTGAGACTGTTAATTCAGATTCCCTTTTCTCCTTATTTTTCTGAGTGTTAAAAACTCCAAATTTACTAAAGTATAATTTAGTAAGTTTATTACTGCAGACATATAGTCACAACTGTAAGGCGGTGATTCCCCTTTATTATTTTTTTGAGTTTAAAAAGTGGCAAATTTGCTAGTTTAAAAACACACAAATTTGCGTGTTTTTAAACTAGCAAATTTGCACGTTTAAAAACTTGATATAATGCCCCCTCATTTTTTTCTTTTGGTTTTTTTTTTCATATGGACCTAAAATGCCGTCATAGAATGTTGTAAGGCTTCTACAGACTGTAAGATCACAGACATCTTATAAGTTCTTTGCAAGCCACATTGCGTGACATGGGTCTAATAAACTTGGGTACGACATTGAGTTTTATGTGTGTAGACTGTTTTTCATATCATCCAGCCCTAAGCGATGCCATTTAGCGACTGCGTAGTACTTGGTGATTTTCCACAGAAAAGAGTGGGAAACACTGAGTGGAGTTTCTTTCAGCATTAGGATTCTCTTAGGAAAGGACTGAAACATTTTCATAACAATAAATAGGTTAACATTCAGACTGTTTGCTTGAAAGTGACATGGACGTGCTTTAAACTCATATATGGGCAGATATACACAAGCCAAAATGATAAAAGCTCAAAAGCGCATGAAGAGGTTAATAAACACTGACAGTTTCAGTTCCTAACATTAGAAACTGTGCTGAGTCATGATTATGCTTCAACTCATGAAGTGTTCCATTCCTCTTTTTTAAGGTTTGATCTGATGACTCAGCCTCTTTGAGCCCTCTGAAGGTGTTTTAGTTGACTGATGCTTTAGAAAAGCTTTTCATTGTTGCATTTTATCAGAAGCAAAGAGAATTTCTTTTCTCTGCAGATTATTCGGTGACTGTTGTTGATGGGAAATTCACCTGGACCAGAGACGATCCGCCTGTTCTGCACAAGTATGTTCAGCATTTCTCATGTAAAACCACGTGTTTCTATGTTAGAGCTGAAAGGATTTAGCATGGTTTAGCCTCATAAATATAACTCACATACACGTCACGTTACTGTCAACCATTTTTCAAAGCATATTAGAATTGTTTTTCCTACCTTCCAGACTGACATTGGTTTCAGTTCATTCAGTACAACATAAAAATCAACTTGTAGCGATTTAAAAGGTCTGAAACTTGAAACTGTGATAAATAATCCAATGATAAACTGAGATACTGACATAAATAACCCATCACAGAGAACAAAACTTTATTTTTTGTTAAATTTACTTAACTTAAATGATCCAACACGGAGAAAATTTCTCTGCCAGGAAATATAGTACCAGAGAAGATGCTTTACAGAGAAATTAAAAACAAATGTGCCTTCTACAATCAAACGTACCTGTCAGCAGATGAAACATTGAATTTTAAGGTGTGTGTATCATCTGAACATTTGATTTTGAAAGATTAGAGGATTTGGNTGAAACATTGAATTTTAAGGTGTGTGTATCATCTGAACATTTGATTTTGAAAGATTAGAGGATTTGGAAAAATAACAGCAAATCTAAGATATGGTTTTATGTTTTGGAAAATGTTTGGCAGTAACTTAATATGCGGATTGTCTTTATCTCACACATAAAATCACCAGTAACTCAGTTAAACTAGTTTAGCTTGTGTCTAACTATCTTGTTAACCTTCTTTAATCTCTGGAGTCTAAAGTATTTCTGTTGTTTAACATTTCATTGAAATAAAAAATGGATCGAAATTAACTGAAGAAGGATTTTCCAGAAGCATTATTTTTTAAATTTTCATTTTCTTAGATTTGGGAATTTGGCAAAATAACACAAAAATTAAAATATATTTGACAGTAACTTCATGTTTATGTATTTGTTGGACTCAAACATGGATAATCACTGGTAAGGTCCTTTAAGCATGTGTTGTCTGCTGTGTGTTGCAGCATAAACGTGATGGTGCCTCAGGGCTCTCTGCTCGCCGTGGTCGGACACGTCGGCTGTGGGAAGTCGTCCCTGATCTCTGCGCTGCTTGGTGAAATGGAGAAACTGGAAGGCGAAGTTTCTGTCCGGGTAGGAGGTCACTTCCTGTTTGACAAGCTCGCCATCATGTGTTCATTGTTTCTGCATGCAGAGTCTCAGATCTGATATTTGCAGTCGGGCTGGGCGCTATCTTAAAATAACAACATGATATGCGAAGGCATTTTTCCAATAATGATGTGACAAATTTTAATCATATAAAAAAATTATGCCGTTATTTTTCTGAATGATACTATAATGCACATCCCTTTTACAGGTGTTTAATCATTACCATGAGTTAGATGTGCCTGATCCTGTATCCAGATTTGCCTCTAAATCCAAACGCTTCTTTGACCAAAGCATATTTGGTCAAATTCAAATGGACAGATTCATCCATCAGCAGAAATCCTGAAACACGTAACCTCCTTGGTGGAGGTAATAATTAAACGGACAGTGATGTGGTGACATTTAAAGTTATACAACCAGGAAGTATCATAAAGCCAAAAGCAGCTGGGAAGTTCTGAGTACAATAAACTGTATTGTCAGGACAAACACACAAAGGAGCAGATTCATAAAAAATGGCGCTATGTGTGTAGCGTTGACCTAAATGTACACTGTGATTATTGAAGCTCATTCATAAAACCTCTGCTAGATGAAGGCAGCATTGCTGTGAGGTGTGACAGGTAAAAGCCGATGAAGATCAGGGCGTTAATGCTGCATGTTTACCAGCCACCATTTATCCTGATTCATCTGGTTTTAAAGGAAACATTCTGCTTTAGAGATCCTCGTTTAAAAAGACTGACATTAAAATTACAGGAAAATGTGCATACCGGCCATGTTGCATACCATACCGGACCATAACGCCTACTTTGCGGGTTTGAGCCTAATATATTCAATTTTCATACGTTACATTACTGACAATCATTTGCCAAAGGATAAAACCATATTTCAGCTTTCCTGATATTTTGCTAAATCTCTTAATCTTTCAAAATCAAATATTCAAGTGATACACCCACCTTAAAAATCCAT
>VXCM01004880.1:26996-128569 GCA_014773175.1 Lucifuga dentata
AAAAAACCTGAATACACGTCTTGTTGGTGATGATGGATTACCTATCCCAAGAACGTTTACAGTATCAACAAGTTGATTTTAATAGCAGAATGAACTGAAACCAGTGGAGGTCTGGAAGGTAGGAAAAACATTTTTAATTCACCATTCCAGTAGTATGCTTTGGGAAATGATTGTCAATAATGTTACATGTATGAAAACTGAATATATTAGGCTCAAACATGCTGAGTGGTCCTTTAACCTCTGTAGTGTATGATTGTGCTGCATGCAGGGGGGGGGCAGCAGGTGAAGCAGAGCGCCACAAGAACATGTGTGACAGAGAAACTCACCCTTTAAAAACTGATCAGCTGAGTGAGTTTATCAAAGTTATTGATCATTAATACATGTGAGACAAATGAAGTTTTAAACGTCGCCCAGATTTCATACCGCTGAAATTTACCACCACAATGAAGCAGGTCTTAATGTTAGCGTGTGGGTTTGTTTTATGAATAGCTACCGCCACATGTAAATAAGGAAATATCACAGTAACACCTCTTTAAGGCTAAAGCTAACATATGTCACTAATAGGCATTTATGAATGAGGGAACGTGGTTGTGCCGTGATATTTGCGCACAGCGATGCAGTAAATCATGTGCTGTTGTTTATGAGTCTGTGTTTTAGATCCTTGAGGAAGTTAAGATAAAGTGTGTGGGATTCTGTCCTCAGGGATCTGTGGCATACATACCTCAGCAGGCCTGGATACAGAATGCCACCCTGCGGGATAACATCCTGTTTGGGAAACCATACAATGAGCAGAAGTACCTCTGCGTTCTGGAGGCCTGTGCTTTGACCCCTGACCTGGAAGTCCTGCCAGGAGGAGACATGACCGAGATCGGAGAGAAGGTTCTGATCATTCACATTTTATTTCAGTTTTCACAGAGAAACTTTGCTTTGGTTTCTTCAGTTATATCCGGAGAAGAAAAAGCTTCTCTTTGTCATTTGCTGTGTCTGTCCTGCTTCTTTCATGCATCTACTTCTTCCTGCAGGGCATCAACTTGTCTGGTGGTCAGAGACAGAGGGTGAGTCTCGCCCGAGCTCTCTACAGCGACGCCGACGTCTACCTGCTGGACGACCCGCTGTCCGCCGTGGATGCACACGTGGCCAAACACATCTTCGACAACCTCATCGGCCCAGAGGGGGCGCTGCAGGGCAAGGCAAGGAGAGAGGACGTCCATTACATCATTATTAATATTCATAATCATTCATAAAAACACATCATCAGATTTAACACGTTGATACGGGAAAATATCACCTTTCCTCAATCATAAACATCTAACCCTTAAAAAGGCCTTACTGCAGTATTTCCTTATTGGAGTGCCTGTTATAGTCCGTCTACACACACACACTCATTACAGAGAAAGTTGATTGTGTTATCAGTAGTTTATTAGTTTACATCATCTTGAGTCCTTGTGGGTTTTTATATTTATGACATTAGATTCTGATAAGAGAGATTTGCTACTGTCTGATAGCAAAGTGCTGTGTGTGTGTGTGCATGTGTGTGTGATAACATTTCATTGTTCGTTTAGTGACATATATATCAGATAATAATGGCGGTTTCTCTCCGTTGTTCCAGACTCGTATCCTGGTGACACACGGCATCAGCTTCTTGCCTCAGGTGGATAACGTTATGGTGATGGTGGACGGCAGAGTGTCTGAGATGGGATCCTACCAGGATCTGCTCAGACAGAACGGAGCCTTCGCCGAGTTCCTCAGGAACTACGTTCTGGAGGACATCGTGGAGGAGGAGGAGGAGGCGACTGGTATGGCAGTTTCACCCGTTTTATTAGCTCATATCAGCACAAACGGTCCTCTCTGAGAAACATATTACATAATCCAAATAAATCCACAGACTTCATTGAAGAAGAGGAATTATTCCCTGACGACACCCTTAGCAACCACACAGACATGGTGGACAACGAGCCAGTCGTCAACGAAGCAAAGAGGAACTTCATCAGGTAGAGGAATATGTTCATTTATTTTGGTGGATCCTTTTAACCTGAAGAGGGAAAACGGTCTTAAATATTTAGCTCACATACTTCCTGTTTCACACCTACGTGGTTTGTTTCACTTCATTCAGACAAGGGTTCTATTCCCCCGTTGGTACGGGTCATTTATGCCGGTGTGAACCAAAACAGCCAGAGACTTTAGAGGAAAAATTCCAGAAAAATTCTCCACACGACTTCAGAATCAACACCAGCTCGATCTATTGATCTGTTGATAGACCTAGAAGCAGCGATTGCTGGTGTAAATAGATAACGTTACATGAACTCCAACTTTGACTAGCAAAACAAAAAGTTGTGACATTGTAAGAATTTAGTCCCCAGTTCAAACCAAAGCAAACGACTTCCCCTTTAACTCCAGGATGGTTCTGAGACGCTGTAACTTCCTCCTACAGGCAGATCAGCATCATCTCAGCAGACGGAGAGAATCTGAGGTCACGCTCGGTGAGGAGACACGCCTGCAGCCAGAGGAAACACAGCGAGCCCACGCCTGACAGGAAGAAGTCACCTGACATGGAGAAACTCATCCAGTCAGAAACGATGGAGACGGGCAGGGTCGGTGCTTATCCTCCACATCACCCTCCTTTACTCTTTACCTTTACTCCTTATACTTTACCTGTACTCTTTCCCTTTACTTTTTATATACCTTTACTCTTTATACTTAAACTTTACTCTTTATACTTTACCTTTACTTTTTATACTTTACCTTTACTTTTTATATACCTTTACTCTTACTACTTTAACTTTACTCTTTCTACTTTACCTTTACTCTTTATGCTTTACCTCTACTCTTTATACTTTAACTTTACTCTTTATGCTTTACCTTTACTGTTTTACCTTTGCTCTTTACCTTTACTCTTTATACTTTACCTTTACTCTTTATACTTTACCTGTAATCTTTACCTTTACTTTTTATACTTTACTTTTACTCTTTATGCTTTACTCTTTACCTTTACTTTTTATACTTTACCTTTACTCTTTATGCTTTACTCTTTACCTTTACTTTTTATACTTTACCTTTACTCTTTATGCTTTACCTTTACTCTTTATACTTGACCTTTACTCTTTATACTTTACCTTTACTCTTCATACTTTACTCGTTACCTTTACTCTATAATTTACCTTTACTTGTTATACTTTATACTTTACCTGTACTCTTTATACTTAACCTTACTCTTTAGACTTTACCTGTACTCTTTATACTTACCTTTACTCCTTATACTTTACCTTTACTCTTTATACTTTACCTTTACTCTTTACCTTTATTCTTTATGTTTCACTCTTTATCTTTACTCTTTATATTTTACTCATTACTTGTTTTTTTTTCCACTTTGTCTGGTGATGTCATTCTTAGACAGGAAGATTTATTTTCTGAAGTATAAGATCATGTTACAAATTACTTATACCTGAGAGTAACTTGTTAAACTTTGACCTGCTTTGAGTCTGCTCACCGCGGTCTCTCTCTCCTCACCAGGTGAAAATGAAGGTGTACCTGGAGTATGCTAAGGCGGTGGGACCCATGCTGTCAGTCCTCATCTGTTTCCTGTACGGCTGCCAGAGTGCTGCCGCCATCGGAGCAAACATCTGGCTTAGCCAGTGGACCAATGATGCCTCACAGAATCGGACTCAGGAGAACGTTAACACGAGGGTGGGCGTGTACGCGGCGCTCGGCATCACACAAGGTAAGACACCCTTCTGTTATTTAACGAGACTTAAATTAACAATTTGAAGTCAAATTTGGTGGAACATTAGGAAGAAAGTATTAGTTTTTTAGCCCATATGTTTATATCATGGGACATAAAATTAAAACTCCTGGATTTCACGGTTCAGGAAAAATCAACCCACATATATATATATATATATCATGCTGCTTTCCTTTTTTCTGGTTTTTACCATATTGACTTTACCATATTTATTTCTACCATATTATCCACAATTTCACTGCCAAATGTTTGTAGCCTATTTGACATAAATGACTTTTTAAAATGTCGTGCTCGTATCCTCACAGAATTACAAATTAGATGCACTTTTAACCTTCAGGTGGCATTAACTGAAAACTGCACGTCAGTAACTTAGTGATTCTGAATCACTTCTGGATCCAAAAACACAAGCAAAGAATTCTAAACATTTTCTGTTTTCACACCTACGTGGTTTGATCCAGTTCAGTCGGACTCGGGTTCGTTTGTCCTCTTGGTTCACTTTGTTTGTGCAGGTCTGAACTCAGTGATCACACCTGAGACGTTTAGAGGTTCTCTGTCTGGTTCTAAACTAGCTCTGGAATGGTTTGTTTGTGGTCTGAACACGATCAGAACCAACTTCAGATCAATCTATTATTGATTGAAAACAGAGATGTGTGTGTTTGGTTAACATGAAGCTGTTTAAGGTGGAAATACATCAATCTTAGCTAACACGTGTTCAGATGAACATGTGTGCTTGTATGTTGTCAGCATGTTGCTCCATTCTCCTGTTCAGCATCTGAAGGCATCACATCTTCTTCACATCATGTGAAGCAGCATGTGGTTTTCCACACGTCTCTGTATCAGATTCATCTTCTGCTGTCATAGTTTTCTTCTTCATGGATCAAATGATGCTATGACTAGGAAAGGATCCACATTCATCTTTGTTACTCTGATTTACTTTGACACCATAGAAACTACTTCCTGTTTGGATTTGCTTTCTGACCAATGAGCAGAGAGAGTGATGTCACATGACTTTTGCTGATATATTTTGGTGTGGTGTCCTGTAAAACTGAACCAAACCAAGCGATAAATGCAGCTTTGAAACAATTAATCGAAGGACCTTCAAATCTGAAAACAGCCTCAGATAAATGTGGATGTACGATGTGTTTTTTATGCTGTTATTGTGTTGTATATTAAAACTCATTTGTTAAGGAGACTAAAACTGTCTCTGACTACGTTGCTGCATTGCAACATGTTAAGACACAAATCATGTTAAGACATCCTTCCATCCATTTTCCTCATGTTAAGTTACTTCACCCACACAGCTTGTTGTTGTTTATGAAATGCAGCTGATATGAGGCGTTTAAAGGCTTATACTTTAAAGGTGATAACAGCTTTATCACACAGAAACACAGTTTCAACACAGCTTCTGCATGCACGTATGGAGTGTTTGTTTTACGTTCCTTGCATAAGATTTATTTCTTTTGATACATTTGATTTGGTGAATACATGAAGCATGTATATGATTAATAACGTTACTTCCTTTTTCAGGACGGCTGCTGACTGTTTGGGTTGTTCTCAAAATATGGCGACTTTATCCAAATTTCAGATGCGGAGTTATTTTTTGTCCATCAGTAAAATTTGATGTTTCTTAACATCTTGGCATTTTAATAATCATAAAGGCTGTTGACACGCTGTTAAGATGGACTTTCCAAGATGGCGTTGGTAGGAAAACATCAGATATGACACTATGCTGAACATTTAAACCATTAAATCCCTTTTTATGAGCAAATTCTTTTACAAGAATGTAAAACCGCACAATGACAGTGACACATTTAAATGAACCACCTGACAAAAATGTAATTTAAAGTGAAATCAATAACTTACAGAATGTGGCAGGAACAGCTCCTTCTTCCTCTGACCTTTGACCTCTGCAGGATTCCTCCACAACTTTTGGTCATGTCAAAATAAGTTTTTGATATCGATGACATGAAATTAAGTGACAAATGTTCTGTTCTCATTATTTTTATTCTTAGATAGTTTGTTTTGTCTGTTTATTTCCATACTTTTTACCCATGTTTAGTCAAGTTTATTTGTAGCCCAATATCAAAACTCTCTAAAAAAAAAAACCTTATTATACAAGGAAAAAATGGAAGAAACCTCAGGAGAGACAATTCAGAGAGAGATTCCCTCTCCTCAAACAACCAAATCAAAGCTGTAATAAAAATAATGAAACATTAAAACACATATGATATAAAACAGCAAACAAGAAGAAACCACATAATGCAAACATAAGAAACAATAAAACAGCTCATAGAAGGAAGAGAGAAAAACAGCATAAACGTGCATAAAAACATAAGAGCTAATAATGAAGAATGCAGCTTAGATAATTAACGTTCTAAACACCAAACATCATTTCCTGTTTAGCTGCAGAAACAAAATGAGTGAGAAGAAAAAATAAATATAGCTGCAAGCGACAATAAGCGGGGTCCGACGACGACTCGACAAAGGATTCAGTTTTTGCAGAAGTCGTGTTTGCGGATATTCACCAAGTTTGCTGAAAACAGACCTAATCATTCATGAGATATCGCAGTTTTTGTCAAATTAGCCACGCCTACAACTTTGTCAGCCAATTGCAGCAAAAGGATAAAGAATATCAAACTAAGAAGGTACTTTTTTCCCGGCTTGGTGCAGACATGCTACATACAAATTTTGGTGATGACTGAGCTAAAACTGTAGGAGGAGATATGAAAAAACAGTTTCGGTAACTATTCAAAAATCTAGTCAGGCTGAAATGGGCGTGGCCTATGTGGTTAGAGGCAAATACATCCAAGGAATCCAAGGGGAAAAAATTTTGATTCTAGGCTTTATGGTTCAAAAGTTATAGCCATTATACGCCAACATTTTGAAGTTGTTATTATAGCGCCACCTTCAGGCTGATCAGTTTGGGTTTTGTGCCTGAGTAGCGGTGAAGTTTTTGAAGCTACGTGCCAAGTTACGTAGACGTAGCTTTTACAGTTTCTGCTGCTTAGATACTTTTAGCGAAGAAGAATGATCCCAGCAATTACAACAGAACCCTGCTGTAATTGCTGGGATCTGAAAATGAGGAATGCAGCTTAGATAATTAATGTTTCTCTTAACATCAAACATCATTTCCTGTTGAGAAATAAAATGAGTGAAAAGAAAATAATCACCATAAATGTCACAGAAGTGGAGGAAAAACAACTAAAATGAAAGCATTTCATTTTATTTGTGAAAATGTTTATTTAATGACATTGTTGGTGTTTGGTGAAAATGAAAAACCTTTTCATCACGTCACAGAACATGTTTGACACCATATTTTGAGAATCTGCTGGTAACTCACGTTTCACACTCGCACTTCCTGTCCGCTATCGTTTCCTTTCCGTCTCAGGTCTCCTGGTCGTGATGTCATCATTCACGCTCGCCATGGGAAACATCGGCGCAGCCAGGAAGCTGCACTATTACCTGCTCGACAACAAACTTCACACGCCGCAGTCGTTCTTTGATACGACGCCTATAGGACGAATCATCAACCGCTTCTCCAAAGACATCTACGTGATTGACGAGGCGCTTCCCTCCACCGTGCTCATGTTCCTCACCACCTTCTTTATCTCCCTCTCCACCATCATAGTTATCGTTGCCAGTACGCCCATCTTTGCCATCGTCGTAGCGCCCCTGGCTTTCATATACATCTTTGTCCAGGTACAGCTTCTGCAACCAGGCTCCAGAGCCTCCTGAGGTGGCAGATCGTGGCTTTTCTTTGCGTTGCTATGGCGTTTCTGGAACGTCATGGCGCTCGCAGCTTTTTTAACCTGTCGTGTCTGGCTTTTATTTTTCCTCAGCCTGTGACGAGTTCTCCTTTCCCATCATTAATCAGTTTGATCTCTTCCTAGCCCCAACACATCCTGTCCTGCCTGCAGCCCACTTACACACACACACACACACACACACAGACTCACATGCACATTTTGAGCAGCACAGCCTCTGCAGCATGAAGGTTACTTCACTCTAGAACTTGAACATGTTTACAATCACTGCAAGCAAATGCATCCAGACCATAGTGAAGCAGTAGTGAAGCAGAGGACTTTCCCCCTTTGGTGTGTGTTATTTGTGTGGATTTATTTACATGCGTGACGTCTGTGCAGCTGTTTACGTGTTAGCGTGTGAAATGTGCAGCTGATGCACGTTATGTCTGCATCAACCTCAGCTGGAATATGTAGGACAGAGAAGTAGAACTTCCTGTAGGGTCGCTCAGGATTTCTGTTATTTTTCTGAATTTGTGCCCTTAAAGGAGCATACCAGTGATTTTACATGTTTGACCCTAATATATTGCAAGCCACAGACTTCACATTATTGCTAGGGCTGGGCGATAAATCGATTTAATCGATTAATTTGATTTGATGTTTTGGCACGATGTGTAAAATGGCTGAATCGGAAAATTGAGATTTAAAAAACAAACAAAAAAAACCAACTACTATCTCACTATTTTTAACGGGGAAAATGGGGCAGCAGATCGCTCTCCATCAATCAAACCCGTTCCCATTTTGTGCGCGTTAAACCTAAAAGCCTTATTTATACTTNTCGCTCTCCATCAATCAAACCCGTTCCCATTTTGTGCGCGTTAAACCTAAAAGCCTTATTTATACTTTCCATGTGTCTGTGAGGGTCCGCGGCTCCGCCTGCAGCAGACATGGATGCAGTTACTAACCTTACCAATCAGCTGTCCGTCACGTTTGCTGGTGTCACGCCCACGAAGCTTTCAGCAGGTCAGACATGCAGCAAGATGCTAACAAACACTTCAACTGAGNTGTCACGCCCACGAAGCTTTCAGCAGGTCAGACATGCAGCAAGATGCTAACAAACACTTCAACTGAGGATGAGCTCGTTTCTAAAAAAGGTGACGTCACTTCATCATTTGGAAGTTGTTTGGTTTTGTGCTTCATGGCATGTAGCTCCTACAACATTTACAGACCTGTTTGCTCCACACTTCACGGTGTGGAAAGTTTATAGGCGCTGCAGCTATTAAAAGTAGCAGCCCTGAAACTATTTTAGCAGCTGTGTCAGAAACATGCAGCGGAATGGCAGCAATGCAGATCTGCAGTCAAAGCGCAGCGAAAAAGCAAAATAGGGTCTTTTTTTNTTTTTTTTTTTTTTTTTTTTTAAATCGATTAATATCGAAAATCGACCATCAGTGTGGAAAAAAATTGAGATTTTAGTTTTAGGCCATATCGCCCAGCCCTAATTATTGCCAACCATTTTCCAAAGAAACAGTCGTGTGTATGTGTCAGCAGGTGAAACACTGAATTTCAAGGTGGCTGTATCACCTGACAGTTTGATTTTGAAACTAAAATATGGTTGTATGTTTTTGGAAAATATAAGCAAATGCATGCAAAATCACTGGCAGGGTCCTTTAAAATATTATAAAAGATTTAACAGGACGTTGCGTTGTACAGGTTGACAGGTGTACTAATGATGATGATGTCATTGATTGGTTCTGTACTGGTTCTCGTTTCATTGCTGTACTGAAAAAAAATGATGTACACACCTGAATATCAGCAGGTAGATTGTAATATATAATGTGAGATCGGCACCACGCTCCTTTAAAGTCCTGAACTTCCTGCTAGGTGCAAATTTATGGCACCTGATTTCTTGATTTTGCTTAAATTGACATTTCTCCCAGTATTTAAATCCAGGTCAGTATTTTTAATGAGCATAACTTTGTAATGGTGCTGCCCTCTAGTGGTGAAGAAGGAGAACGTGCACAGAAAAATCTTCCAGCACGCAGGAAGTGACGCACTTTACGTTTTCGGTTTGTTTGGGGAAAAAAACATGCAAAATAACTACAGTTTCATTTAGCATGGAGTAAAGAAGCATTTATGGTCTGAATTTGACTTTCTGAAACCTGCAGATGAGCTGCAGGTTTCAGCTGCTTAACCGCGGTGGCTGTTAACGTGCACGTGTTTTAACGTGCATCACAGGACCAGGAAATACTGACAATCCACTGACAGGTGCTGTTGTGTTGTCTCACAGGTGTGCTGGTGTTGGCTAACTGCCTGTTGTGTCGAGGCTACGGCACGCTGCAGGCCGCGGCGCTCACACACTGCAACATGCTCCAGAGGGTCCTGCAGGCGCCGCAGGCCTTCTTCCAGAGCATGCCCACGGGGCGGTTACTAAACCGCTTCAGCAAAGACGTGGACACTATAGACTCACTCATCCCAGACAATATTGACATATGGATGCGCACTTTCTGGTACACGCTGAACGTGCTGCTCATATGCTCCGCCCTCACGCCCATGTTCCTCATAGTCGTAGCCCCGTTAACGCTGCTCTATTGGTGGGCTCAGGTAAACAGGAAGGAGTCTGCTCACAAACACACATACATACATGTGAATGTTGTGTGTGTGTGTGTGCTGCTCAGGGACTGTGGTCGTGTTGTGGTGGCGTGTTTGGTCTGGTAGCTGGTAGTCGTAGCTGTTGTAGCTTTAGCGGGTCAGTGAGCAGCTTCACTCAAACATTTATCACAAATATTCACGTTTGGTTCTCAAAATGCAGATTAACAGTTGCTTCATGTAAAAACTAACACGTTTACACCGTGTCGTGATATGACAGATGTTAATTACATGAGAAGTGACATGAGTAACATGCTAATAGCACGAGTAAATCATTCAGCCATTACTGAATTCTTTTGTCTGCTGAAGTTTAAAGGACCATGCCAGCGATTTTGCGTGTTTAAGCCCAATAAAAACTACCAGCATACACATTATGTTACTGACAAACATTTTCTAAAACATAAAACTGTATTTGTAGTTTTCTTGTTATTTTGGCAAATCCTCTAATCTTTCTGAATCAAATGTTCAGGTGATACAAACACCTTAAAATTAATGGTTTCACCTGCAAACCAAATATAGATGAGACGATTGTTTTTTATTTCTCAGTAGAAGTCATCTTCTCCTGTATATTTCCTGGTGGAAACATCGTTTTTCCTCTACGCGGCACCATGTTGGATCAGTTAAATTGACAAAAAGTGACTTTGCTGTGATTGATTATTTACCTGCAGCAGGTTTAGATCTTTAAAACGACATTCTGCTGAATCAGCAAACGGAGGCGTTGAGCTCTGACAGATTATTAACGTTATTTTTATCTCTGCCAGAGGAAATGTGGCATCAGAGGGCTGCAGTGTGTGTGTAGTATTGATCATTGATTGATTGTGATGCTATAAGTTTCATAATTGCAGATCTTCCAAAAATCACTTTTGCAAATCAGACTGTCGTCACCGTATTTGTGTTTCTGGCCTCTTTAAACTCAAATTGGTTGTTTTGGTTCTGTTTTGGCTGTTAGGTCAAAGGTGAAAGTAATTGTGGTTTATGTTGTTTAAAGGACCATACCACCCATTTTGCATGTTTGAGCCATGTTTGATTCAGTTTTCATACATGTTACGTTACTGACAATCATTTCTCAAAGGATAAAACCATATTTCAGCTTTCCTGATATTTTTCAAAATCTCTTAATCTTTCAAAATCAAATATTCAAGTGATACACCCACCTTAAAAATCCATGTTTCTCCTGCTAATAGTTACACAGCCTTATGAAGTCACGGTCCTTTAAATTTTTCCATAAACGCAGGTCTTCTTTTGGGACTATATTCCCCGGTGGAGGCATACATTCACTCCACGCTTTTTATTGAGCTTAAACACTAAAATTACATAACTTCTAAAAAAACCTGAATACACGTCTTGTTGGTGATGATGGATTACCTATCCCAAGAACGTTTACAGTATCAACAAGTTGATTTTAATAGCAGAATGAACTGAAACCAATGGAGGTCTGGAAGGTAGGAAAAACATTTTTAATTCACCGTTCCAGTAGTATGCTTTGGGAAATGACTGTCAGGAATGATTACATGTATGAAAATTGAATATATTAGGCTCAAACATGCAAAATCATGGTATGGTCCTTTAATAGACTTGTGATCAATAGTGATCTGCATCAGTGTTTCACATAAAGTTTTAAAGTGGCTTTAGGTTTTAGTTTTGGGCTTTTATGGTTCTGTGTGCTCATTTCTTTACTAACCTTCAAATACAATTATTCAGATCAGCCAATAGTTGAACAAACAAACACATTTTAAAGGGGATGTCTTATCCAGATTTCATGCTCTTACTTAGGCTCCATTTTGAAACATTTGCAATGTCTAAATGTCTAAAACACACACACACACACACACACAAAAACAGCAACACATTGATCTTCTTTTCTGTGCTCCCTTGCTGCAGCACTGCTTTGCAACGCCTGTTTGAGGTACTGTCTCTTTAAGGCCACGTCCAGATTGACAGGCCTGAGCTGGCGACCCAATGACTACAAATATCATACTGGCCAGCGATTGGCTTAGTAGCTTTATGGGCGTGTCCAACCCCACATGACAGAAAAACGATCACGTCCCTTTTAAATGTGTGTTATTCTTGCAGCTTTGTCGTTTCCCCGCATGGCTTAAAGTCTTCATCATTCCTCTTTTACGTCTTTCATTAAGGAGAACAGAGGAAATGCAGCTTCTGTTTGACTTTCATTTATCAAAACTTTGCAAATGCAGCAATCTGATGCCCAATTCTTTTTTTCTTTTTTGGACCTGCATCTGATTTCTGGGCAGAATATTTACGTCTTTTTTTAATGGCTCATATCTGAAACCTGTGTTTACACGGTTTTGACTTGAAACACTGAAAAAATTTGGATATATGCAGAAAAAAATCCGAATTGGGCATCATGACCTGCAGGGTAAATGTTAGTCGTGTTCACGCTGTTCATAATGAAAAAACATCAGATCTCTGTCACGTGTAGAAAAAAATCCAGCTTGGAATGTGAACACGCTAAATGTATTTTTATCTGTTTGACTTTGATTTAAAGAAAAAAAAAACACCTGTAGTTTAAAATCTACCATTAGTTTATAAGGGTATAAACATTTACCAAATCATGTCAACAGTGTAAAGGAGCATACCGGTGATTTTTCATGTTTAAGCCAAGTTAATATTACTTGGCTTAAACAGTTCAACCATTTTCCATAAATAAAACCGTATTCTAGTTTGTGTGTTATTTTGCCAAATGTACTAACCTTTCAAAATCAAATGTTCAGGTGATTCATCAACCTTAAAATTCAATATTTCACGTGATAACACGTATGCACAATTGAAGGTAATCTGTAATTTTTTGGTAAAAAGCCATCTTCTCCTGGGACTAATTTCCCTGGCGGAGACATACGTTTAATTCCATGTAGCTTAATGTTACAGCAGTTAAATTAAGCAACTTTGACAAAAAATGTATAGACATTTTATTCTCTGTGATGGATTATTTATCTCAGCATGTGTTGTCAAGTCTCTACAAGTTGATTTTTATCTTCTACTGGAATGAACTGGAACCAGTATCAGTCTGGAAGGTAGGAAAAACAATTCTAATAATTACCACTAACAGTATATTTAGGAAAAATGGTTGTCAGAAATGTAATGTGTGCTTGTATTTACTGGGCTCAAACATGCAAAATCACCGGCATGGTCCTTTAACACTGGTCTACTAAACAAGGCTGCAGGTGTTTTTTTAACAAAGGCTTTCTTAATTGCTGTGCGTTCATGCGTGTGTTTGTGTCCATGTGTGCACATCAGACTTCTCATATTTCCTGTCTGTAAAGCCACATTGTTTTTTAACGTTTCGTTTCCCCTAAACGTCTTCAGAGATTTTACATCGCCACGTCTCGCCAGCTGAAGCGTCTGGAGTCGGTCAGCCGTTCTCCCATTTACTCCCATTTCTCTGAGAGCGTCACGGGTTCGAGTGTGATCCGAGCCTACGGCAGAGGCCCCGCCTTTGTTCTGATGAGCGACACGAAGGTGGATGAGAACCAGAAGAGCTGCTTCCCGGGTATCGTGTCCAACAGGTACGATTCCAGCGAGCCACATTCCCGTGACGTCATTCCCATGATTCACCAAACCAGACTTTAATCATTAAATCTCCAAACAGAACATGCAAGAATAATAAAAATTTCCCATTTTTCCTCGCATTTTCTTCTTAGAGCAGAAAAGCGTTTAGAGACTGAAGTGTTGACTGAATAATGATCTTTTAAAGGTTTTACTGAACATGTGGATGAGATCAGACTGATAATGTCAGACGTGAAGTTTTCAGTCTGAATCACGTCAGATCACGAGATAAAACGTCTGAAACGCCACAAGCAGCAAAAAAACTAAAGCAGGCAGGAGGTCGTTATTTCCAGTTTTCTAACTCACAAATTTGCCAGTTTTAAAAGTCTGTATGCTTATGATAATTTGATGATTTTGCGCTAAAAGCACAAGTATTTCTTTGTTAAATCTGTTGGAAAGATATAATTTAATAAGGTCATGTACTGCAGGTGTAGTCACAGCGTGAGGCGGTTTGATTCCCGTTCTCATTATTTTCTCTTTTTCTTTATCAAAAACAATTAAATTGTCTATTAAAGACAGAAATCTCTGTCTGTAGCACCAACATCTCTAGAACCCGTCATGTATGAAGTTTATTGATCAGGACCCAAAGACGTGCAGTGTCGTGTGAAGTTGTTTGGATGAGCGGTTCTCAAACTGAGCTGTGCCGGTAAAAAGTAGTCCGTGTGGCAGGATACGCTTTCTATTTATGAAACAAAATTTAATGATTATTCATCATTAAATTTTTTTTTTTTTTTTTTTTTAGTTTTTAACTCACAAATTTGTCAGTTTTTTGTGAGTACATGACCTTACTAAATTATACTTTTCCATTGGATTTAGCAATAAATACAAAATCACTGAATTATAAGCATTCAGACTTTTAAACTGGCAAATTTTCTAGTTTTAAAACTCAGAAATTTCTGAGTTTAAAAACTCAAAATTATGCCACCTGGTTTTTTTTTTTTCGTGTTATATGGCCCTAATACACCGTCATAAAGCTACAGACACGCCCTGTCTCTCATATACAGTGTGTTTATGTGTGTGCGCATGTGTGTGTATTTCAGAGGTGTATCAGACGTTTGACCTCGTTCCGTCTGAACTCATCAAATCTCTAGAAGCTTTACTTTAGATGATGTAGCGTCACGGCATGTCGTTAGCGTGTTATTCTGAATTGCCGTGGTGGCGTGTTGTGTTGGCGTGTGGTGACTCTGCGTGTGTGATGTCATACAGGTGGTTGGGGGTTCGTATTGAGTTCATAGGAAACTGTATCGTGCTGTTTGCTGCTCTGTTTGCTGTGACGGGGAAAGACAAACTCAGCCCAGGTCTGGTGGGACTGTCCGTGTCCTACGCTCTACAGGTACGCTCACATCACATATGAAGGTATGAATCATACCTGTCTGTCTGCTGAAGACTTCCTGTCTGCGTCTGTGCAGGTCACCATGTCTCTGAACTGGATGGTGCGAATGACTTCAGATCTGGAAAACAACATCGTAGCAGTGGAGAGAGTGAAGGAGTATTCAGAGACAAAGTCAGAGGTGTGTGTACCTGTGTGTGTGTGTGTGTGTGTGCGTTTCTCAAACAATAAGACCATTAAACTAGAGCTGGATCATAAATGTTAAACTTTATTACATAAAACAATGTACACAGCGTAATCAGCCTGGCAGCCTGTGGACTTTGACCTCTGACCTTTGCTCAGGATCCAAAGCATCTCAGGACTGAAACAGTCAGAGAGAGATAAATGCTGAATGGCGATCAGGCCAATGAGGTGTTCAGAAGGACTTCCTGTGTTTGTGTTTTCAGGCTCCCTGGCAGGTGGAGGATAAGAAGCCTGCTGCTGATTGGCCGGCAGAGGGAAACGTGGAGTTCTGTGACTACAGCGTCCGGTACCGCGAGGGCCTGGACCTCGTCCTGAAGAACCTCACGCTGAGCGTGAAGGGAGGAGAAAAGGTGGGAGCGTGTGATGAGATCAATAACTGATGATGGGTCAGCTGACTCCCTTCACCAATCACAGAGCTCCGTGTGTTTCAGGTGGGTATTGTGGGTCGTACGGGCGCCGGTAAGTCCTCCATGACGCTCTGCCTCTTCAGGCTGCTGGAGGCGGCGGGCGGAGAGATCACCATCGACGACGTCAAGATAGCAGAGATCGGCTTACATGACCTGAGGTCCAAACTCACCATCATCCCACAGGTATGCGCACACACATCACATTTTTAAAGTCAAAGACCAGTAATTTTTAATTTGAGGGACAAATCAGAGAGACAGACAGACAGCACATCTGTAGCTGTCTGTCCCTAGTTTTTTTTTAATCTCACGTCATGTGTGAATTTATTGCTCTAATCTCATTGTCTTAAAGGAACATGCCGGTGATTTTTTACATGTTTGAGTCCAATGAATTCTTTCTGCAGATAGTCATTTTAAAAACCTAAAACCCTATTTTAGTTTTTATTTTGACAAATCTCCTAATCTTTCAAAATCAAATGTTCAGGTGATACAAACTTTAAAATTCTGTTTCACCTGCTGAAAGGTACAAAATACTAAATAAAGTGGCTTCAACCAAAAATTTAATCATACATTTTCTTCCGTGCTGAATCAGTTAAATTACGTAACTTTTTTGTCAAAGTAACTTTGACGAAAACATACGATCAGCGTCGTGTTTTTGCTGTGATGGATTATTTATTTCAAAAACGTTTCATGTCTCTACACACTGATTTTTATGTTGTTGGAATGAACTGAATCAATGTTAGTGTGGAAGATAGGAACAACAATTCTAATATTTACTGCTCCAGTAGCATGTTTTGGAAAATGGTCATTGGTAATGTAACGTGTATGCACGTTATATTTATTGGGCTCAAACATGCAAAACCACTGGTATGGTTTTATCTGGCAGCAGGGTACTCAACACATTCTGGATGTGTGGGAAAATTTTCAGAATAAAAGTCTTTTTAAGCAAACAAGTATTTCAGCGTTAAATTGGGTAAAAATGAACCAAAATGATATTAGGCCTGAAACCTTTGAAACGTCTTTGACGCGGCGGTTTTCCTGCAGGAGCCAGTGCTTTTCTCAGGGACACTGAGGATGAACCTTGACCCCTTTGGGAACTACAGCGATGAAGAGGTGTGGAAAGCTCTGGAACATTCCCATCTCCACAAGTTTGTCAGCAACCAGCCAGCAAAGTTGGAGCTGGAATGTTCGGAGGGAGGAGAGAACCTGAGGTGAGTCCAGACGGAGCACCGAAAAACAAACAAAAAAAACAACACGCAGAGACGTTTGTGTCACTCAAACAGACCCTGCTTTGTGCATTTGTGTGTCAGTGTGGGTCAGCGGCAGCTGGTGTGTTTGGCTCGAGCTCTGCTGAGGAAAACCAGGATCCTCATCCTGGATGAAGCTACGGCCGCCATCGACCTGGAGACGGACGACCTGATCCAGTCCACCATCAGGACTCAGTTTGAGGATTGCACTGTGTTCACCATCGCTCACAGACTCAACACCATCATAGATTACACAAGGTCAGTTACCGTAAATACACTAATAAATACCTTTATTCAAATAATGGCTGAGATATAATTATAGCAGGGGGCGTGGTCAGCAGGAAGAAATAAAGGCAGAGTTTCATGTCACTGTGTGTGTGTGTGTGCGTGTCTGTCTCATGGTTCAGGTAAATATCAGTATATTTTGTAGTAACAAACATTAGCCACCAGATGGCAGCAGCTACATTTGAAGCACCAAACGACTATACAGGAAAAATGAAAACACTAACTTAAAACACAGATAAAGGGAAACTGTTTGTGAGAAACTCTAAAAAGAGAGTTTTACAATTTGCAAAGGAAAATTCTGGTGAGGAAGCTACAAAACATTTAATAATATTGATCCGAACTGGAAAAAGGATGAGCTGACAGGAGGAGAGCAAGGCTAACTGGAGGAAAACAGCAAATTTCTGTTGTGATTAATGATGGTATTTTAAACATGAATGTTCTCTCTGCAGAGTCCTCGTGCTGGACAAAGGACAGATCGCTGAATTCGACACTCCAACAAACCTCATACTACAGAGAGGAATTTTCTACGGCATGCTTAAAGACGCGGGATTGGCTCAGTAGTTCAGCGGAATTCAAAGTTGGACGGTGGAAGTGAACAGAACCTTTCCGTGACTCAGGAGTTTTCAGGGCTGCAGTTCCGCTCGTTGAATTCAAGTCCAGCCTGAACTTCTCAGCAGAAGCAACTGGTAGTTACAAACACTTTTAAAGATCTACAGATCGCTGATTTGCTCTAGTCTGATTCAGGTAATAAAATTTAATAAAACAAAGTTCACTTTCATATAGAAAAACATCCAATCAACCCAAAATATATCATTAAAGGTCATGTGATGACACTCTCTGCTCATTGGTCAGAAATATCTGGGGACAGAAAATCAAAACACAAAAAAGTTTTTAGTTTTCCCACCATATGGAACTACTTCCTGTTTGATTTTCTTTCTCTGCCCCCAGACATTTCTGACCAATGAGCAGAGAGAGTGCNAACTACTTCCTGTTTGATTTTCTTTCTCTGCCCCCAGACATTTCTGACCAATGAGCAGAGAGAGTGCAGACAAGTGACTTTTGCTGATATAGTTTGGTTTGATTGGATGTTTTCCTGTGTGAAACCTGAAGCAAACTAAGAGGTAAATGCAGCATTGGAACATGTTAGTCCCTGATTCAGACCAGAGCAAACAATCTGCAGATCTGAAAATGCCCTGACTGAGGTAACTGAAGCCATATTTGTGAATGCTAGTTGATGCAGGTTTGCTGTTTCGTTCTTTGTGGCAGTGAATGTATCATTTCTAAAAAAAAAAAAAAAANAAAAAAAAAAAAAAAAGTGGAGGAACTTTTTTATTTTCTTATTTTTTTCTACAAATAAAAATACTGTGCCACTGTACTTTCCTCTGAAGACAAACACGTTTTGTGATAAACCCACTTATTTTTGTACTGTACCATTATTTAAGCTACTTTTAAGGAACTGTCACATTTAGGGAAGTTTATTCTGTTCATTATGTGATCTATATGTGTGAACCAACTCTATAAAAACTTGAATTCTGTACTACCAAAACATGATATATACAGTGATGCATTTATTAAAAAAGGAAGAAGAATGTTTGAGAGTTTTTATCTTTTTGTTTGAATGCTGAATAAGTTTACGTGGTGAAGTAATAAATTAGAGACTTTAAGTATTTATTCTAGTTGTCCACTAGAGGGCGCTGTCGGCTCATGGTCACATCTATCCCCAGGTACTAACGTAAAATATTTTTTATCCTCATATCAGTACTGGCCTGAAAAGAAACAAACGTCTGAGCTGCAGCAGAAACTCCAGCAGCTTTGTTTCTATAAACATCTTATCCACCGTATGTGAAAAGAGAACACGGAGTAATTTCTCTGAGCCAGAGCACAAACACGTATGATATCCTGCTATAATCAGTACACGGTAAAAAAATGAAAATCACCTTCATGTGATTTCCTTCCATGTTTTCCTCAGATAACCTTTGACCTGCCGGTGCGTCACAGAATGATTCCGTGTTCTTGCTGCTGTTTTAATGAGCCTGTCAGTTCTTACCTGTTTGTAGCCTGGAGATGAATCCGTCCTCAGACAGACGTCTGAATCCAAACGCTTAGTAATGAGCCGACCCACTTCCTGTCCGGGTGAAGAAACAAGATGTTAGAACTTGTTAAACAAAAGATGATCATCACACACAACACAAAGTTGTATTACTTCAGCTAAAACATTTTTTACATTATAACTCCCTTAAACAAAGTCTAAGAGGTCACTTAATAAACTTTCTGCAACATCAGGGGTCCAGGAAGTGTGGATTAAAGAACCATACTGGTGATTCTGCATGTCTGAGCCCAATAAATACATGTAACGCTACTGCCAACCATTTTCCTGTTATTCTGTCAAATCCTCTAATCTTTCAGAATCAAATGTTCAGGTGATAGATACACCTTAAAATTCAATTCAATGTTTCACCTGCTAAAACATACACAAGAATGTAGACAACACAGAAGACAGTTTATTTCTCTGTAAAAGTCTTTTTCTCCAGGCAGATTACATTTTTGTCGAGTCGGTGAAATTAAGTAACTTTAGAAAAATATAATAGTGGCATTTAGTTCACGGTAATGATTTTTTTTTTTTTTTTTTTTTATCTGCATGTTTCAAGTCTCTACAAATTGATTTTTGTATCGTGCTGGAATAAATTAAACCAGTGGCAGTCTGGAAAGTTTGTTAAAACAATTCTAATATTTACTGCTCCAGTAGCACATTTGGGAAAATGGTTATCAGTAATGTAACATGCAGGCAGGTTGCATTTATTGGGATAAAACATGCAAAACCACTGGCATACTCCTTTAAGTGAGTGATATTTAAAGGACCATACCAGCCATGTTGCATGTTTGAGCCTAATTTATTCAATTTTCATACATGTTACATTACTGACAATCATTTCCCAAAGGATAAAACTGTATTTCAGCTTTACTGATATTTTGCAAAATCTTTTAATCTTTCAAAATCAAATATTCAAGAGATACACCCACCTTAAAAATCCATGTTTCTCCTGCTAATAGTTACACAGCCTTATGAAGTCACGGTCCTTTAAATTTTTCCATAAACGCAGGTCTTCTTTTGGGACTATATTCCCCGGTGGAGGCATACATTCACTCCACGCTTTTTATTGAGCTTAAACACTAAAATTACATAACTTCTAAAAAAACCTGAATACACGTCTTGTTGGTGATGATGGATTACCTATCCCAAGAACGTTTACAGTATCAACAAGTTGATTTTAATAGCAGAATGAACTGAAACCAATGGAGGTCTGGAAGGTAGGAAAAACATTTTTAATTCACCGTTCCAGTAGTATGCTTTGGGAAATGATTGTCAGTAATGTTACATGTATGAAAACTGAATTTATTAGGCTCAAACATGCAAAATGGGTGGTATGGTCATACACAACACACAACAATAATTTCTGTATTGATGTGAGAACTGACATGTTTTCTGTGTAACTGATCCTTAAACTTTAAAAGATGTGATCACAACACAAACTCTGATGTTTAGTGAGTTTGACTTTGTCTTTAAATGCTGATTGTTGAAGCAAACTTTGTTCTTGATTTTGCATTTATTCTGCTTGTATTTTATATGGTGATTTGTACTGAATGCTCATTGTGTCAAAATTAAAAATAAATAAAAGAATAAATAAATAAATGTGGAAATATAAATGGGAATATATAAAAGAATAAATAAATGTGAAAATATAAAGAGGAATAAAAAGAATATATAAATGGAAATATAAAGAGGAATAAATAAAAGAAAATATAAATGATGTGGAAATATAAAGAGAAAAGAATAAATAAACTGAAATATAAAGAGGAATAAATAAAACAATATATAAATGTGGAAATATAAATAGGAATATATAAAAGAATAAATAAATGTGGAAATATAAAGAGAAATATATAAAAGAATAAATAAATGTGAAAATATAGACAAATTAAAAAAATACACAAAAATATTTATGAGCATGTTTATTTATTTTCACATTTATTTGTTCATTTATTGCTGTATATATTTATTCATCTATTTTTGTATTTATTTTTGTATATATCTTTATTCTTTTTTCCCCCATTTAAATTTCTGTATTAATTTCCTTATATATTTTTTTAATTTCTGTTTTTTTCAACAGTTTCATTTATTTATTTTTATATTTATTTCCGCGTTTATTTCCGTATTTATTTCCATATATATTTATTTTTGTATTTATTTCTGTGGGCCAAGCTGTCAATCACCAGGCTGTGGGCGGGGCTTCGGTACAGAGCTGCAGGCGGAGCTCCGAAAACGTTGAAAAAAGTTTGAATTCAGCTTTATTTTAATCATCCGACCATATATTCTAAATCTAAGCAGCTACTTTGTCACATGAAAAAATCTCAAAACTTAATTTGGTGACGTTATTCATGCTCTGAAGCGTCAACTCTTTTCCCGACGCATAAGGAGGAAGAAGTCTCATCCATTTAAATTTTTGTATTAATTTCCTTATATATTTTTTTTAAATTCTTTGTATTTATTTTTCTATAGTTTCATTTATTTTTATATTTATTTCCGTGTTTTTTTCTGCATTTATTTCCATATATATTTATTTATTTTTGTATTTATTTCTGTGGGCCAAGCTGTCAATCAGCAGGCTGTGGGCGGGGCTTCCTTCTGATCCGGCTCACTGTCTGCATCGGTACAGAGCTGCTGGCGGAGCTCCGAAAACGTTGAAAAAAGTTTGAATTCAGCTTTATTTTAATCATCCGACCATATATTTGAAATCTAAGCAGCTACTTTGTCACATGAAAAAATCTCAAAACTTAATTTGGTGACGTTATTCATGCTCTGAACCACACGTGTGGTCCAACTAAGTCCGGTGTCCTGTCCAAATGGTACCGTGATAATCAGCGATGAGACAGCCAGGCTGAGCAGTTCATCATGTGTGAGATTGTGTTTCAGGGTAAAATGTTAATGGAAATAACTTTTTAATCTTATTTAATATTCTTTATCTGGTCATCTGAATGGTAGCGATGAGCACATGAAGCCTCATGAAGCGATGAGACTTCTTCCTCCTTATGCGTCGGGAAAAGAGTTGACGCTTCAGAGCATGAATAACGTCACCAAATTAAGTTTTGAGATTTTTTCATGTGACAAAGTAGCTGCTTAGATTTAGAATATATGGTCGGCTGGTTAAAATAAAGCTGAATTCAAACTTTTTTCACCGTTTTCGGCGCTCCGCCAGCAGCTCTGTACCGATGCAGACAGTGAGCCGGATCAGAAGGAAGCCCCGCCCACAGCCTGCTGATTGACAGCTTGGCCCACAGAAATAAATACAAAAATAAATAAATATATATGGAAATAAATATAAAAATAAATAAATGAAACTATAGAAAAATAAATAGAATTTTTTTTACAAAAATAAAAAATTAATACAGAAATTTAAATGGGAAAAAATAATCAATACATAAATATATACAGAAATAAATACAAAAATAAATGAAAAAATATATACAGAAATAAATGAGCAAATAAATGTGAAAATAACTAAACATGCTCAAATGTTTTTATATGTATTTTTTAATTTGTCTATATTTTCACATTTATTCTTTTATATATTTCCACATTTATATATTCTTTTTATTCCTCTTTATATTTCCACATTTATTCTTTTATATATTCCTCTTTATATTTCCACATTTATTTATTCCTCTTTATATTTCCACATTTATTTATTTATTCTTGTATTTATTTTTAATTTTGGCACAATGGGTATTCTATAGATTTCAGCAGGTTAAGTTTTGTGGTTCTTTAACCTTCTGAGTTTTCTTCTAAATGTTCGGGTTGATGTTTGTTTCCACCTGCAAATCAACCTTCAACTGTTGTTTTTTTTTTTTTTTTNTTTTTTTTTTTTTTTCAGTCCACTTGTAGCATCAGATTAATTTAAGCGAAATTAAATTTTACAAACATTAAACCAACTGTAAAAAATAAAGGAAATAAATAGCAATGAACGTTAGCATGCTAACAGGCTCAACAAGCTAATTAACGTTTACACTCGATAGCCATTAAGCTAACGCATGTCACTGCCCTTACTTAGCAACCACAGAGCAACACATTAGCTACCAAACTTACATGACAAATAAATCTTAATATCCTTTAAAACGTGCTTTAAAAAGAAGCACTTCTTACCTCTTTAGCAGGTTCTTTGTCCAAAAGTCACAATAACTTCTTCTCAAACTATGCAAACGGTAGCGTGCCGTTGCCTTCCTGTTTTTTGTCAAAACCCGCTAATACTTAGACTACATTCCTTCAAAATAAAACTTCCGTTGCGACAGGAAATACTGAAAAATAAAAGCCTGTCAGGTTGTGGTGAAATTTCTGTTTGGATTAAATTGTATTTCAGTCCAGATTTGGACCTCAGTCCTCCAATAGATGATGGGGTCATAGACTGAGGGACCAGATAAAAGAATTACATGTTTGTTCAGGTTACATGACTTGGACTTGGCCTAGAGTCACAAATTTGCTGGCTTGAGAATAAACTTGCAAACCAACTTTGAGTTTGACACAAGTGACTTGTGACTTAACAGAGACAGCAGGTTTCCATGGTTAGTTATCTTCATCTTATTCCATGTGAAACAGCACTGAAATATTAAGCTGTATGTCACATTTATACGTTATATACAAATTCATCGATTTATAGAGTGTAGTTAGCATTTTCATCGAAGCTCTGATGGTCTAAAAACGTACCGAGATATCAACTTTTTCAACTATTTTAACACTGAACCACTGGCCTCACTGTGAAATTTGTTGTATCGTGACTTCTTAGGACTCAAAGCTCAAAGTTTAGGACTTGGGACTTGACTCACCTGTGTTGAGCCTCCAGTCAGTTTAACCAATCAGAAGACAGACCCAGACATGCAGGAAGTAGTTGTTAAACTCAGTTTAAGCTGTTTCATTAATCACAATATATGTTCATTATCACATTTTATATTTATTAATCTCAATATGTTTATTAATCACACTATATGTTCATTAATTGCAATATACTGTATGTTCATTAATCACGTTTTATGTTTATTGATCAACTTATATGTTTATTGGTCACACTGGGTGAAATTATGTTTAATCCTCTTTACAGCACAAAGAGCTGCAGCCTGGAAACGGTGTGAGGTTTTATTCAGATAAACAAGCACACAGGCACACACACACACACACATACACACACACACACACACACATGATCTCACAGCACGGCTCCACAGTTATTGCATTGGAACGTCTAACAGCTTCCTTGTCCTGGGTTGAACTGGGAATAGTTGACGTGGCAAAGAATGAGCATAAACACCTTTATTCATTAAACCCGCCCACCACACTTCACCTGCTCATCATCATTTTTGTTTTTTTTTAAAGTTGTGTCCTCATCTCACCTTTCCTCCCCCACAGGCCTGATGTGAACGAGGCTGTAATTACAGTGATTCCATTTTAATTCCTGTGAACAAATCAAACTTCACTCATCAGAATGTTGTAATTAAACTTTTCAGAGGCTCATCAGCATCCGACTGACAAACATGTTCTGCCCTCGTTCACTGGTATCCGAGAACATGTGATGATTTGCCATAAATCCACACAAAGTATTTGTACTGACAGACCTAAAAAGCCGTGTGGAGTTCTGAGTGTGAACACTGGTGCTTTGCTGTGAGTTTAAGGCCTATAAAAGTGAAACTTTTGTGCAGCAGAAGATGCAGGTTCTGTTACTGCTCATACACAATAACCTGATGTTATCAAGATCACAAACTCACACACGCTACAGAAAGAGTACAAGCATGACATTAGCATGACATTGCATACCTGTGGATTAACATCATTTTATTATAGCTGGTTAACGTTTTAGGCTTTTTTTTTTTTTTCAGATATTTAACTGGAGCAAAGAAATTATAAAGCAGGAGTATGAGTTTGAAGTTCAAAGCAACATGAGAATGAGCATAAAAACATTTAATGTCTTCACATTTTCTTTAAAAACAGTTTCAAGCAGTTAATGAGACTCAATTTATTTCAAAATGTCTTCTGAAAAAAAAAAACTCAGAAGAATTCTGTAATTATAGCTTCAGATTTTACTACATATTGAATAAATACTGAATAAAATCCAGTGAAAAACTGATTTTTTTTGTATTATTTATGATAAATATATATATATATATATAAATAAATAAATACATATAATAAATAATAATGTATATAAATATATGTATCAGCTGACATAATTAATACTGTGAGATCATTTTCAACTTCCTCTAATTACGATTAAGCAATTAAGAAAGTGGATGTTTTACTACAGCACGAAGAAAAAACAATACAGCATATATATATATATATACACACACACACACTGTGTAAAAGTANAAAAAAAAAAAAAAAGAAAAAAGTCAGTTTATTTTCATTATTACGTGATTAAGAAGCATTTATGGGGGATGTATAATTAGACTATTCACGTGTTTATTTCTTTAAAATATATTTTGTTTTGTTACGGTGATGAGTATTAATAATGGAACTCATTTAAAGCGTCGTGTTATGAATGAGGAGTTTGCTAACATAAACTAAAATAAAGTTTACTCTGATATTAGAAGAGTCATCTTACTCATGTTTCAGTTAAAGTCTGGCTGTTCTGTGTCTTTACGCGCCGCGGAGCGCAGAAAGGGTTAAACAGCCCAAAGCTCAGCCAGACTTTAAAGCTTCTTCCAGCATCCAGCAGCAAATCCTAAGTGTCATACTGGCGCAGCTCGTTAGTATAAATGAAGCTTCCTCTCTGCAGAAGCGCAAAGTTCCTCCTGACGCGCAGCTTCCACAGACTTCTGCGTTCTTTCGCCGGTTCATCCTCCGTTTCCGTGCTGATCTTGGATTTCTGCAGCCGTCGATCCTCTGGCGTTGAGTTCCGCTGTGATCATGTGGTGGATGCTGTTTCCGCGCTGGATCTGGTTCGTGGCGTGTCTGTCCGCGTGGACGCAGGTCGGAGCTTTGCCCCACATCACCTACTCACATGCGGGCATCTGCCCCAATGACATGAATCCCAACCTGTGGGTGGACGCCATGAGCACCTGCACACGGGAGTGTAAATCTGATCAGGTAACAGCTGTATGGAAGTTTATCATCCACTTTACACACTTTGAGCTTATTTTGCATGCCTTTTTTTTTTTTAATCCACTTGCATCTCTCAGTTTTAATGTCTGTCTCTGCTCTAATTTATCAGGATGAGCAGCATTTGTGAAATCTGGACTCATAATTCCAGCCTCTGGAATCTGAATTTCTCTCTCCTTCTTTTCCAGGAGTGTGAGTCCCATGAGAAGTGTTGCTCAAACGTGTGTGGGAATCGGAGTTGTGTGGCGGCTCGTTACAAGGATGGGAACAGCAGCCCTGTGGGAATGCCCAAAGGGGCCACCTGTGCCAGTTTCACGTGTGCCCAGCAGGGCTCAGAATGTGACGTCTGGGACGGGCAGCTGGTGTGCAAATGTCGGGACCTGTGTGAGCGCGAGCCTCACTTCACCTGCGCCTCAGATGGCATGACCTACTACAACAAGTGCTACATGGACGCCGAGGCGTGTTCCAAAGGCATCACACTGTCTGTTGTCACCTGCCGCTTCCACCTGACCTGGCCCAACACCAGCCCTTCCTTACCACAGGTGACCACACTGAGACCGACCACTGCTCCCCTTCAGGCCACAATCCCGCTGCCTACGGAGCAGCCGCCCGTCATGGTCAGCAGCCCCTCCCCCCAGTCTGTAATCGTGGGTGAGACAGCCAGCTTCCTGTGTGATGTGATAGGCTACCCGCGGCCTGAAATCACCTGGGAGAAGCAGCAACCAGAAGAGGCGGAGCGGGTGGTTATGAAGCCCAATCACGTGCGAGGGAACATGGTGGTCACCAATATTGGTCAGCTGGTCATCTACAACACCCAGCCCCACGACTCAGGTGTCTACACCTGTAGGGCTGAGAACCCGTCCGGCTCAGTGCAGGCGCACTACCCGCTCACCGTGCTGCCCACACAGCCGTCCCAGATCCCAGAGGTCAAGAACGCAATGCGCTGCCTGCCTGAGGAATGTCAGAAACCGCCCGAGGCCCCGGAGGATTGTGGGAGCGAGCAGGAGAAAATCAGCTGGTTTTATGAGCCCAAGACCAACAACTGCATCTCCTTCACGCACTGCCACAGCAACAAGCAGCAGCCCGGGAACGTCTTGGAGACATATGAGGAGTGCATGCAGTGCTGCGGTCCAGAGCTCTCAGGTCCCTGTGGTCTCCCCAGCCTGCAGGGCCCCTGTAAGGCCTACGAGCTGCGCTGGGCCTTCAGCAGCATCCTGCGGCAGTGTCAGGCCTTCATCTACGGAGGCTGTGAGGGGAATGACAACAACTTTGAATCCAAAGAGGCCTGTGAGGAGACGTGCCCCTGTCCCAGAAACCACCAGTGCAAAGTCTGCAAGCCAAGAGGCAAGATGGTAACGAGCTTCTGCAGGAGCGACTTTGTGATCTTGGGTCGGATGATGGAGCTGACAGAGGAGAAGGACTCAGGCCACGCCCTCGTGACTGTGGATGAGATCTTTAAGGATGAGAAGATGGGCCTCCGTTTCTTTGGCCAGGAGCCCCTTGAGGTCACCTTCCTGAACATGGACTGGAACTGCCCCTGCCCAAACATCACCGGAGCTGCCGCCACCGGCCAGGTCATCATCATGGGCAACGTGAACAACGGCATGGCTGTTCTTCAACCGGAGAGCTACGTGGGCGCGTCCAGCCCCCGCCGTGTACGGAAGCTGAAAGAGGTCATGTCTAAAAACACGTGTGATATTCTTAAAGCGATCACCAACAGCCCTCAGTAGAAGCCTTAACGCCGAATCCGTGCAGAAAGATTCCATCCAGAAAACTGACTGTAAACTGCAGCTGTTACCTTCAGGACATGAAGTCATTATGTTTGTATTTTATAGATGAATTTACACGTAGTTTGTGGTTTTGATAGCTTTCGAGCCATCTGACATTTTATATGTACTGAAATATGACTGTTTGTCTTGTCTTGCGGTCTGCTGCAGAATGGTTCAATCGTTGCTGTTGCTGATTGAAATACCATGTATATGAGCACAGGAGACATCCATCATCTCCTCATGTTACCCGAGTCCCCCGACTCCACTCCTCGCTGCAAATGGAGGTTGCAGACTTGCAGTGAAGCACAAAACAGACATGATAATGTAGATTTCTGTACAGAACCTTTATGTTTGCCAGCGCTTTTACACCTGAACATCTGAAAATAATACTCCATATTCCTGCCTCTATTATCAGCTTGTTTGTTCCATAAATGGCACATATGCAGGTTATTGCACATAGATTTGCTTCATCCATACAAATGAGTTGTGTGTGTATATATATAATTAATCACTATATTCTCTCGGAATCAGTACTTTGTTTTGTTGTGTAATGGCTTTTATTTACCCACTCTTAAAGTTTGGCTATTTATTAACATGTAATCTTTTCTTTTGACTTTTATTTTTGTACTTCACTTCGTCTTCAGTACACAGGAGTTTGCAGTTACTTGTTGTCCCAGGATTTTTGTAGTAATTGTTGAAATGAAGTGGTATTATGGATAATAAAGATCCCAGTTCTTCCAACAGTTCTGGTTTTATTGAATTGAATTACATCTCGTTACATGAATGCATCATGTGCTTGTGTTCAGCCTGTAGCTGTGCGTCGTACCTGCAGGCAGCTGGAGGGCTGCACGGCGTACCTGGGTGGTTCCTCTGACAGGCCGTGATAAAGGAGACGGGGGAACAGTGAATCCCCAGCCTGCCCGGCTCCCCTCCATCACTACAGAACCCCTCCATCCTGAAAACCCCTGCGGTGCTGTAAAAACTTCACCTTCTTTTCTTTGCCTTCATGATCCACTTCTAATTGGGTAAAGAGCCCAAGCTATAAACCTCAGATCCACTCCCATGTGAGAGTTATGTGTTTCATGCCTTGCCAGCAAGCGCCTCTGGGTTACTGGGAATAGGCCTCGGTCTGGGTTTCAACAAGGGTGTTCTACTTCCCTGATGAGATTCTGTTTCTCCCATCCAGAGAGGAGAGGCAGGATCAGGAGATCAGCTTCTGACCGGCCAAATCAGCGGCTGCTGAGGCTCTGCAGGAGACGAACACTGGATCATATCATCAAATAAAGAATAATATATCTGTAACACAAACCTATAAACTAACCTTAAAATAATCTCATAACATCTGAAGGTAGTTAAAGGACCATACCACACCATTTTGCATGTTTGAACCTGATATATTCAATTTTCATACATGTTACGTTACTGACAATCATTTCCCAAAGGATAAAACCATATTTCAGCTTTCCTGATATTTTGCTAAATCTCTTAATCTTTCAAAATCAAATATTCAAGTGATACACCCACCTTAAAAATCCATGTTTCTCCTGCTAATAGTTACACAGCCTTATGAAGTCACGGTCCTTTAAATTTTTCCATAAACGCAGGTCTTCTTTTGGGACTATATTCCCCGGTGGAGGCATACATTCACTCCACGCTTTTTATTGAGCTTAAACACTAAAATTACATAACTTCTAAAAAAACCTGAATACACGTCTTGTTGGTGATGATGGATTACCTATCCCAAGAACGTTTACAGTATCAACAAGTTGATTTTAATAGCAGAATGAACTGAAACCAATGGAGGTCTGGAAGGTAGGAAAAACATTTTTAATTCACCGTTCCAGTAGTATGCTTTGGGAAATGATTGTCAGTAAAGTTACATGTATGAAAATTCAATATTATTAGGCTCAAACATGGAAATTGAGACAGTATGGTCCTTTAAGATAATGATAGTCAAGATGACATGAACATTGTGTAAATGATTAATAATAATGAGTAAATAATACTTCAAACTGTACCAAGATGAGTAAAAATGAATCAGTGTAAAAGTAGAAACAGTAGTTTTTCCCTTCAGTAAAAGTAGAAATAACTAAATCCTGTAATATTTTAGCTTGTAAACAGTAACTCAGATTAGCTTTAGCTGCTAATCTTTAGTAATGTATCAAACAAATAATATCAGCAAATAAAATGACATCAAATTTTAAGATCACATATAAACACCAAAACCCTAAACCTAAAATATAAAGACTGAGGAAAAAATACTATTAAAACTTCAAAATGAAACAACCCAATTTCTGTTCAGCTGAGGTTAGTGTAGCTGCTAAGCTAAGCTAACACTGTTCATACATCACCTGCAGAGCATCTTTGAAAAATATTTCCATGTCAAAACATTTTATTTTGGGTGGAGCTTTTTAAAAAATCTCTTAAAGCTTATTTTTTGACTGTTTAAACTGGTGTTATATGATGGAGACAAAAAGTCACCGCTAAGCTAATTTCATCCTCTGTTAGCTTGTTCTATAACAGCTAGCTAACACTCCAGCTATGCTTGACTGAGTCAGCATCACTTCCTGTTTGTTTTGCGTCTCAAATCATCTGATTGGCTCTCCTCCTCATGTGGCTTTCTTGGTATTCACCAGGTGTTTCTGCTTCAGGTGGAGAAACTAATTTGTTGTGTTTCCACCTTTAGCTGTTAGCCAGTTAGCTTGTAGCTGAACCATTTTGAACAACAGAAGAAATAATTCATCAGACGCTGAGCTGCTGCTTTCAGACGTGATTTAGCATGTGATGTGAAAATTCACCATGTCATCACGTCTCAGTATTGCCAGTGTCAGAATATTGCAAATTGTTATCACATAAGAAATTATATCAGTATTGTTGTCAATGATATGACACAACATAAACTGCTATTCTATCTGCCAGCTTTACGCAGAGTTCTTTCATTACAGGAACGTCTCTCTTTTTATTTCTCTTCATGACAGTTTTAGTGCCTGACGAAAACTCTGCTGGGACTCGCAAGAGTTTACTTATTTATGCCGTATGGTATTGTTGCTATAAGGTGCGCAATCAATTCTATGATTGATAGATTCAGAGAACCTCAAGCTTCCAAAATTGAAAATGAAATAATATTTCCTCATGATGAAGACAGAAGTGATTAAAGTGTTTACTGCTGCAAATGCAACGTCTTTTTTAGTGATGTTGCAACAATCAAACTAAAAACTAAAAATACCATCAATTATTTTAGTTCCCCTCAGCTTTCCAGTAAAAATCACCTACAAAGGCTTCTTTGCATACTTTGAGGTCTGCAAAAACACAATTTATTATCAACTAAAATTCAGCATATGAAAAACATGTGTGAATGTTATTTTTCAGGTGCGTTTTATGCCTTATTAATTTGACCTGGGCCTATTAAATGCTACAAGAGGTTTACTACGATATGGAAGTCTTTCTCTCCTCTCTCTCAGGATTGGTCGATTTGATGGGGTCATTGCGTTCACAAGCTCGTTTCACACACGGCGGGAACGCTCAGTGTGATCACTGTGAGGCTCAGACGGACAAACAGCAGGTAGAAGCTGCAGCGTGCACATTAGGGCTGCATGCACTCTGTGTGTGTGTGTGTTTGTGAGTGTGTATCCAGTGTAGATCGAACAGCGGCACCTGGTGAACAGATCAGCGAGCCGGGTGGTTCAGGCCTTTGATTCATTACCTGCATCTGTTATGGTCATATCATTTGGAGCGATGATTGCTGCTCACACGCATCGACTCTCGTGGCAGTACGCAGGCTGATGGTTCAGATGCATCCTGCTTTCATTAAACCCTGAGCTACCCTTCAGAGCAAGGCACTTCAGTCGTCTGATTTGTCCAGTCAGTGAACGACTGAATGAAAGACAAGAAAACACAATTTCACATAATAAACATTCAAGTCATTGTTCTCAAACCAAGTAAAAACGTTATTTTTCTTGAAACAATGATAGAATGACAGCCAGAAAGATCTAGCTAGCTAGATAGACAGACAGTTGGTAGCTATATCAGGCATGGGCAACTGGTGGCCCGGGGGCCGGATATGGCTCTCACCTTTAATCTATCAGGTCCTCAGATGACTTCTCAATTAATAAAAATAAAAATTATAAAATATTTTTCCTTTGTTGTTACCACCATCCATCAGCAGAGGGCGCTGACTCATTACTGAAGCTGCGTTATAGAGCGTTCCCGTTAGCTCGTGTCGGCTGTTGCTGTATAGAGGCGGTCCCCGACTTACGAAGTCCAATTTACAAACAATCCGTACTTACGAACCAACCGCCATAAAACCTATTAAATTAAAAATTTGAGTTACATACAGTGATTCGTAATAATGAACGGTGCACTACTCTGTGACACGTCAAACAACAGAAGAACGCCTCTTCCGATGTGCAAGACATCAAGGAGTGAGAGTAAATGTTAACCTACATGTTTTTTATACNCTCTCTCTCTCTCTCTCTCTCTCTCTGTTTACAGTGTTTTAGGATATCTGGAAGTGTTTCTTTAATGTTTCTTATGCATAGAATGGTAAAATATATACACTTACGTAACTGTTCTGACTTACGAACAAATCCGACTTACGAACAGCCGTGGGCACGGAACTCGTTCNTTACGTAACTGTTCTGACTTACGAACAAATCCGACTTACGAACAGCCGTGGGCACGGAACTCGTTCATAACCCAGGGACTGCCTGTATGTTGTTACAAAGTCAGGTAAAAGAAGAAAGACGAGTGTCAAGAAAAGCTGACTTAGAAAACCCTTCATTCCAGTCCAGATGGCAAACAAATCTGTTTACAGAATTTGAAGACAAACCAATGATGAAGGACTTCAACTTGAGTCGTCACGACAACACTATGCATAAAGACAAATAAGACAGGAGCTGCTAGAGCTGTTACTGTGGCTGATCTGAAGGAAAAACACAGCGTCAGAAGAATTGATTTATAAAAAACGTTACTACAATGGAGTCATCTGTTGAGGCGTCTTATGTAGCTTCACTGGAGCTAGCTAAAGCTTCATAGCTTTATAGCTTTTCTAGCTCAGACGGGGAGCTTTTTAGCCCATCAGAAGGCGAATTAGTAAAGTGGTGTGTGTGGTGGATTAATTGTTTTTCCTTCATGAACTCCGATGCAACAAAATGCATTCATCAATCTATTACAGATTTAAAAACAGATTTGAAAATGTGTTGCTCAATTAACAAAAAAAGACTAGAATGAATTGTTTTTGTGGTTTATGAAATTTACAAATATTAATTACTGAGTTCACAGTAATTTTTGTTTTATTTAATGTGTGGCCCTTTGACTGTGGGAATGAAATTTAATAAACCCCTGACCTCAGCAAAGTTACCATCCCTGAGCTAGACAGACAGCTAGCTAGGAAAACACAATAAAACCAGAAAGTGTTGTTTTTTTTTTGTTTTTTTTTTAATTTGGGATTTTNCCCCCCCCCCCCGAAAAAAAAGGAACAAACCAATCTCAATAAAGAAAAAAATGGCATATTTACACATATTTATCCATAATCGACCAGTTTGGTCCAGATTACAGTCGTTCCCACATCAAAAGCACGTGAGTTAGTTTCATCCTCTGACCTTTGACCCTTAGTGAGGCACCAGGCTGGATTTATTCCCTATTTAACCCCNGACCAGTTTGGTCCAGATTACAGTCGTTCCCACATCAAAAGCACGTGAGTTAGTTTCATCCTCTGACCTTTGACCCTTAGTGAGGCACCAGGCTGGATTTATTCCCTATTTAACCCCTTTCATGAAATAGAAAGTGGGGTTCCTGGTGAAAGTCTGGTGCTGCAGGTAATGTGCTTGTGGAACTGAAGAGCTTGTCTGAACCACAGCGCCCTCTGCTGTCTGCTGAACTATTCAGCACAGAAAACTAATCTCTCACTGATCGGAGAAAATAATTATTGATCCATAACAAGCTAAAATATAGAGGTAGAGTGTTGTGTTTGTTGTTGAGTGAGTGTAACTCTGATTAAGGCTGATGGTGTGTTCAAACAGTGCTGGAAATACAAGTATGATAGCTGTAAACAGCAATGATCTATATGTTGATTTTTTTTTATGTTTGTGGGTAACAATGAGGCAATGGCAGTTAAAACCTGTATTTTTCTAGGATAGTGTTTTATTTTACTATTATTTGAGTCTAGCAGTGCATGCTGGGATATGCTTCTGCCTCCTGTTATCCTCTGGTCATGCACAGAAATAAGCCGTGAAAGACAATCAACATATTAGATATCTGTAATATTTTTACTTGTTACATTGGTACTTTACATTTTTATACAATATATTTTACATTTACCACTGCCTTCAAATCTGTTTTTTACATTTTAATTTACATTCTTATATTGCTTGCTCTACCCTTTTTATATAACTATTTAATATTTTTATATTACTTTACATTTTATAAATTTCCTCTTATCAACTGCACTCTCATTTTTGCTTTTACTTAAATTTATATACTTACCCCTTTACTAGTTTTACTTTTAATTTTATATTTTCTATTTGCCTTTGTCAGCAGTATTTACACTCCTAAATTTTTATATTTATATTTTCCTTTTTTTTTTTTATAAGTGTATGTATTGTGCAACATTAGTAAAGCAGTCTCTTCCAAAGAATTTTGGAAGAGACTGCTTTTTAGAATTTTACAATTTTATAATAAAAAAGCTGAATTATGTAATTGGTAGCTGCTGTAGTAATCACACATCTCCACTAGAGGGCAGCACAAGCTGATATAAACTGACCTGCTATGTCAGTACTGTGGGAATTTCTACACATTACTGGATTTTCCTGTGGAGTCATGAGGCATTTAGACAACTGTAACACACGCTGGAGCATTTTCAGAGCATTTACACCAATTTACACCACAAACAGGAGCAAAAGTAAAGGTGGAGCTGCACAAATGTTATTGTCCTTTAGTGGAAAAGTGCCCAGATAAACGGCCATGTAATGAAAACGGTGAAGGCGAAGTCGACTGCAGGCCTCCAAGTGAAAACCAGCTACTGAGCCTGCAGTCAATTCTGCTCCTTTATGCAATCACACATACAACAACACACACACGCACGCACACACACATGCACACACACACACACACACTGCACACTCAGCAGCTTCCATGGCTTGGAGCTAAACTGGTGGAAGTGAGGGAGAAGATGTATCATCACTTATCAGAAACGACACTTTGAACAGCAGTTTAAGCTTCTGAATGTTTCACACCTCAGCAAAGATTTTATAATGAGTATTTCTCATCAAACCTTTAACTCAGAGAGATGCTGTATGTGTGTGCGTGCGTGCGTGCGTGTGTGTGTGTGTGTAGTCAGTCACGTGTAGGGATTCATGTCTGGAGACTTAATACAGTAATATAGGTTTAATGGGTAGATTTTAATTGTTTTCATTACCTGCAGAAATTTCCAGATATCTACTTTAACATGGGGGGGCTCCATGTACCACTGGAGGCAAACAAAACAAAGTTTGAGAACCACTGCTTTAGATTGGCTCCGAAATGTAACAAGGCTAAAACACAGAGCTCAGTGCTTAAAAAGTTTTGGAGATACAAGGTTTTTTATTGACAACACACCTGAGATTAACTTCCTGAATTCTTGTGTGTGTGTGTGTGTGTGTAGGCGTTGTTGCATATTTAAATACTGTCGCTCATTTATAGAGTTTTATTTTTAGAGCAGCACATAGGGCGATCAGGAATAGAACAGCAGTCAAGTGGAATAGTTCTCTCTCTATCTCTCTCTCTCTCTCTCTCTCTCTCTCTCTCTCTCTCTCTCCAGACAGTGAGTTGCCTGACTTTGTCTGGTCTAATCATTCACACCAGCTCCCAGAGTCTCATGACCTGAATCCTTCCCTGCTGCTTACTTATGCAATCCTGTCATCAGAGAGAGAGAGAGAGATGTTATATAAGCTGCTCTATAGGTTCAATGGGCTGCTGGCAGGAAGTGACAGACTGATCAATAACCTGTCAATGATCAGAGGTGTGTAGAGTAGCCAGAAACTGTACTAAAATAAAAGTATTGTTACTTTATGATAACAGTAACTCAAGTATAAATAAGAGTAGTCACCAAAATAATGACTTGAGTAATAAACTATTAAAAAGATTACTGAGTAGTGAGTAACTTTGATCAAGCTTATTCTTTAGAATAATCAACAAGCTGTAAAGTGCTGGTCTGAGATTTAAAAAAAATGCAAAGTATCCATATGTAGCTTCTAATACAATCCAAATCATATCATATAAAGAAACAGTAGACAGTAATAAATCAGATATTTACCACATAACAAATCATAACAATTCTGGTCTGGCCCCAAGACAGTTAGCTAGGTTAGCTTCATGAATTTACTCAGAATAGAACAGGAAAACTTGAGTTAGCATTAGCAGCAGCAGCTAGCTAAGACAGTTAGCTAGGTTGGCTTCATGAATTTACTCACAATAGAACAGGAAAACTTGAGTTAGCATTAGCCCCTTGATGGTTTTTTTTCTTCATTTTTTCAGTCACATTCCCTTTTTTCTATGTATGTAATATATGTAATGTATGTTTGCTTATGTTATGTAATTTTGTATTTTTAGTTTATATTTTATGAATAAATAAAGTAACTAAACTAAGCAGGAAAGGCAAAGAAGAAACAAAAGTATTCACGGAAGGACAGGAAGGAGAGAGGGAAGGAGAAAACGAATGAAAGAAGGAAGAAAAAGGGAGGAAAACTGAGGAAAAGAAAGAAGGATAGTAAAGATAAGAGGACATGAGGACAAAATGAAAAAGAAAAGGAAGAAAAGAAGAAGCTGATGAATGATATTTAATGAGTTTATCTCATGTTGAATTTAAAATCTGAACATGTGAAGATGAAGAGTAAAAATACCAGACTTCCCTCTGAAATAAAAAGCAGGAAAATACTCTAGTACCACAAGTATTTATTACTCATGTACTTCGACTGTAATTACTTATGTCCTACATCTGGAGGATTATGAAAGGTGGGGGTGGGGTCAGGACAGGGGGTCACACAAGGTCACGGGGTCACAGAGGAGGTGAAGATGAGGACGCAGGCAGGACGTTATGAAGACGAGTCAGAGCGACTGCAAGACGACGCCGACAGCTGGACAGAAGCCAAGAACGCAGGAAACTGTGTCTGAGTACACCGTGTTCACTGTCTCACTTATTCCTGTCCCTCACACACACACACACACACACACACACACACACACACACACNACATACGCACACACACACATGCACACACATGCACACACACACACACGCACACATGCACACACACACATACACAATCACTCATACACACATGCACACATACACAAATACATACACACACATATATAAACATATATAAACAAATATATATATATACACACACGCACGCACGCACACATACGCACACGCGCACACACATATACACACACACACAATCACTCATACACACATGCACACATACACAAATACATACACACACATATATATAAACAAATATATATATATATATATATATATATACACACACACACACACACAAAAATGCACACACACATGCATACACAAACACACACACACACACACACACATACTGGATTGGAACCAATTAAAAACATTTCATTGGTTGCAACACATAAGAGATTTTACTTAAAGGACCATACCGGTGATTTAGCATGTTTGAACCCAATAAATATAACCAGAAGACATGTTATATTACTGACAACCATTTTCCAAAACGTACTAGTGGAGCGGTAAGTTTTAGAATTGTTTTTCCTACCCTCCAGCAGCCATTGGTTTCAGGTAAATCTGGTAAGACACAAAAATCAACTTGTGACTTGAATCTCCAGAAACTCTGAATCAGTAGAGTTTGTTCATCATGCTCATGTTTACCAGCTGTCTGTGAAGACTCAACATATTCAGAAGAGTGTTTTAACACTCATCATGAGCTCTGGGCTGTTAGGAAGACGGCTTTTTATTCTGACTCTTAAATGCTGCGTCACAGACTCGTGTTGATGGAAACGTGTCAGGACCTCAGAGCACCGAGTCGTCTGAATGTAAAGCGTCTCCGTCAGCAGGGATGGGCCATCCTCTTTATGATTTAGACTAACAGGCTTTGATTTGACTCNGTCAGCATCACTTGTTGCCGCGCGAAGAACAATGCTGACATCACACATTATGCAATTCTATCGACTCAGAGCGGACGGCTTCTTTTTTTTAGCATCCACTCAGAAACAACGGCTCAGTCAAGCCTGTGTGTGTGTGTGTGTGTGTGTGTGTGTGTGTGTGTGTCTGCAATGATGTGTACATACGCAAGTAAGGACATCTTTGTGTTTACACCATTACTGGAAGATTGAGAGAGAGAGAGAGAGAGACAGAGAGAGCAAAATACTGCAGTAACACAAGGGTAGTTTTCTGCTTTCTGGCAAAGTGAGGGGATGGAGCACCTCCCCCTAAAACACACACACACACACACACACACACACACACACACACACACAGCTCCTGTGACTAGCCAAGGTTAGCGGTGGCACATTGAAGCATATGTTTGTCATAAGGGAATGCCGCTCGCTCTGTGATTGTGCAGTTCCTGTTGTTCCTCTTGTGTGCTGCGGGGATGGAGGACAGTGCACACGCTAATAACACGGCTACAAACACCCACAGCTAACTTCTTGAACATCAAGGCTCTGTGGATGCAGCACAGACGGTTTTTCCTCGCCGTGCAGAAGTGTCTGCCGGAGATTCAGAGGACGGTCCGTCTCTGTTGCACCGCCTCACGCTCAGAATAGGAAACAGAGAACGAGGACGGAAGCTGAATCCCAATATTCCTCCTGAGCCAGATCCCTCCTGTACTCGCTTACCGGCCCTCTGTCAGACCAACCAACCTAAATAAATACATAAATAAATAAACAGGCACAGGAGAATGTTTCCCTTAAGCAAAGGATAAATAAATACGGTAAATGCTCTATTAGTTTCTGGGGTCTTTATTTACTTCAGCTGCAGAGAGAACCCGGCCAGTATAAGATACAGGCTTTTACTGGAGACAGACTTTTATTTCTAATTTGAAGCTGTGTGTATAACTTTGTGTTTCTCGCCAAACTTTTCTTCTGCTGTGTCATAGTTTATTTGTGTCCTTCAGTTTTCCATTAAAACCCTGGGAATGATGACTGCGGTAAAAATCCATTAAGTCAGAGCTCAAAATGAGAGCCTTGTACCCGGCTTGCAGCGTGTTCCACTGCTGATAGATGCACCATAACTACATTTGAGAAAATGACAGGTCAGGTCAGGAGCGTGCGCTGGGCTGTGCATTGTGGTATCCACTTTGCAACGGAAACACCCTGGGTCCTGGTTGGCAACCATCCTGGCAGACCCGCCGTCCCCATCTCACAGAGGTACCCATTTATTTGCCGCAGCCAGGTGTTATGTGGCGTCCCCTCGGCCTGGTCCAGTCACGTAGTCCTCAGCAATGAGGCAGAAAAACGCCCCACATGGCCGTAGTGGCGCTGGCGCCCCCTCACAATGCTGGTAATCGGTCTCAGACGGGCCTCCAGGAGCAACCCGCTCGTTAGACACAAAGTCAAACCAGCTGTACTCAAGGATTCTCCGGAGAGACCCAGTACCAAAGACATCCAGTCGTCGTCTCAAGTTACTGATCATTCCTCTATCAGCTTTTATAAAGGTTTGCTTTCATCCACTTATCCACGTTTCCTGGTTGGTGTGTTACAGCGGAGCGTCGCTCGCTCCTTGCCGGGGAGGAGCTCCATGTTTACGGCTTTGTTTCACGCTGAGTCCGGTCGTTCCTTCTGAAAGGACAACAGCTAGAGATGGTTTTAAAGCGGTTTGGTACTTGAAACGTAGATACTGTCATCTGGTTAGAGGCCGGCTCAAGGAGAGAGAGAGAAAAAAAAAGCCGTTCAAATGATTTAGTAAGTANATCTGGTTAGAGGCCGGCTCAAGGAGAGAGAGAGAAAAAAAAAGCCGTTCAAATGATTTAGTAAGTAATTTTAATGACTTTCCCCCTCCTCCGTCAGCCTCTCAGGCTGCGCAGTTAGCAGCAGCAACAGAATACACTAATATATTTGCCTAGATTAGTAAAGACATAAACCAACCAGGCCTTTATTGGAGACTGGCTGCTATTTCGTTCTGCTGATTTTACCTCCTGGCTACAATTGGAGATGGGCCATTATTTTAATACTGGCTTTTAATAGAGAATTTACGGTAAATCCTGTAATATTTTAGCATGTAAACAATAACTCAGATTAACTTGAGCTGCTCATCTTTGGTCCCGTATAAAACAAATGGAAAATGGATGACAATCAAATGTGTTAGAAGGTGTGAAACATGTCACAGATAAACACACACACACACACACACACACAGTTCACAGTCTGTGAACGTGGCAAAGAACTCATCTGAAGTTAGCGTACTGGCTAAGCTAACATTGTTCATACATCACTAGCACAGCATCTTTGAGAAATATTTCATTGTCAGTTTGTTGTATCTTGAGTTGAGCTTTTTAAAAAGTCTCTTAAAGCTTTTTTTTCCATGTTTGGACTCACTTCATACCTTTAGAGACACAAAAAGTCACTGCCTCACTAATTTCACTCCACCATTAGCTTGTTCTGTCACAGGAAGTACAGCTAGCTAACGCTCCAGCTATGCTGCATCATTTCCTGTTTGTTTTGCATCTCAAATCATCTGATTGGCTCTCCTCCTCATGTGACTTTCTTGGTATTCACCAGGTGTTTCTGCTTCAGGTGGAGAAACTAATTTGTTGTGTTTCCACCTTTAGCTGTTAGCCTGTTAGCTTGTAGCTAAACCATTTCAAACAACAGAGGTGCTAACCTGCTACTTTCAGGCCACCTAGCTTTGCTTCTTCTTCTTGCACAAGCTATGAAAATGTGTCAACATTTCCATGCCACAATAATGTCAATACCGTATACTATTGCCAATTTTTATCATTATCGGTATTATCGTGTATGATATATGACATGACACAGCTCTGTCAGACACATCAGGCTGATTCAGAAACAGTTGACCCAGACAGAATTAACTTCTGCTGGTCTGACTCAATTCATACCAACAGCCTAGCATATTTAGAGGAGATAACACGCGTGTGAAATCGTTGGAGGTAAAGTGACTTGTAAAGGAGACTGCTCTCTATTGCAGCCTCTGCTAATGAAAGTTATAATTATCACACAGCAAAATCAATAGGCTCTGTTCCTCTGGGGGGAGGGGCTGGAATGAGCCATGGGACTCTGTGCAGCACAGCCGAAAATAAGATTTATGGAACGACTGTGTTCATAGCTGATTGGGTCTAATTGTCTTCCAGCTAAGCAAAAATCCCATTCTGCTAAATGAGCCAGCGATCAAATTCAAATTCATCATTGGTTGGCAAGCACAGAGGATCTTTGCTGCGTTGTAGCATATATTTTTCATAAGTTTGTGTTGTTAGGGGGGAAAAAATTAAAAACAACCAATATAACAGCTGTGTGCCTGAAGATTAGAAAGAGCAATTAACAAGTGTGACGTCTGGGCTTCTAATGCCAGAAATATTATATTCTGAGGGAAAAAAAAAAACACAAATTTGTGAGAAAATACTCACAAATTTGGAAACAAAACTCACAAATTTGGAAGAAAAAATTCACAAATTTGAAAAAAAAATTCACTAATTTGTGAGGAAAAGAATTCAGAATTGTTTTTGATCAGTCAAACATAAGTCATCTCCAAACAACAGATGCTGCTGGATCTGAATACAGTTTTTATAGCTGAGATAAACTCCACCCACAAGCTAAAAACATCACTCCGCCTCATCGTTAATTTATTTCATCCATGCAGCAAAAAGGAAATACAGGCTTTAACAGCACAACCAGACTGAGATGCAGAATCTAGATAATGAGAAAGCTTTTAAATGCAACGTGTGAATCTAAGTCCCAACATCAGAAGTCATTATCAGGTAATGTGTCCGGGGTCAGAGGTCGCATTTTAATGTGAGGTGCAAAAGAAGCCTTAGAGTTCTTTATGACCCTCCGCTTTTAACCTGCCCATGCCAGAACATCTCCCTGCCTGGCTGCTGGCGTCGCCACCCTGCATGGATCCTGGTTATTTTTTCCAGCGAGTCAGGTGACAGGCGGCTGGACTGCTGGTTATTTACCCGCATCATGTGATATGTTAATGGTGTCGTGGTGTTGTTTTCAAAGCACAGTGTTCCTGACAAGTGGAGCGGAGTGACGTTAGAGGAGCACTGGACCTTGCCAGGTCTATTAATAGGTGTGTGCTAAAACTGAATGTGTGTGTGTGTGTGTGTGAGTGTGTGTTTTAAAGCTACAGGAATGAGTTAAGATAAGTGAAGGAGAGTTTGTTACAATCAAAATTTGTGAGAATTCAGTCACATTTCATAGCATTTTGAGGTTTTTTCAGATCTGCAGATCCTGGTCTGAATCAGGAACTAAATTGTTGGTTTGTTTCAGTTTCACACAGGAAAACATCCAATCAAACCCAAATTTATCAACACAAGTCATGTGACAACACTCTCTCTACTCATTGGTCAGAAATGTCTGGGAGTGGAGAAAGAAACTCCAAACAGGACGAATGTGGATCCTTTCCTAGTCACAGCATAATTTGATCCATGAAGAAGAAAACTATGACAGCAGAAGCTGAATCTGACTTCAAGACGTGTGGAAAACCACATGTTGCTTCACATGATGTGAAGAAGACGTGCTGCCTTCACACACTGAACAGGAGAATGGAGCAACATGCTGACAACATACAAGCACACGCTAACCTGTGTGTAAACTTCCGCCTTTAACAGCATCCATTTGATTTGATCATCAGGTGGAGTTTACTTAATGTTAACACCCACATCTCTGCTGCTAATCAATCAACAGGTCAATACACCAATAGGTCAACAGATTGATCTGGAGTTGGTTCTGAAGTCTTGCGGACCACAAACAAACCGTGTCAGAGTTTGGGGACCACCTCCTCTAAACGTCTCTGCATGGTTGTTTTGCTCCACGTCTGGTGTGATCGCTGTGTTCAGACACAAATCGTCCAAAGAGGAAACGAACCTCGTCTGACTGAACAAACCAGGCAGGTGTGAAAACTTAACTTCATGATGTTTTTAACAGCTGCAGAGGAGGAAAAGTCATTACTGAAACGAAGCCCAGCCTCACGTCAGACCCAGTAAACAGCAAGTCTATTCTTGTACACTTTTCTCACACACACACACACACACGCGCGCGCACGCACACGTACCTGTGCACAGCAGTGAGTTAATTAAAAGGTTTCTTAAGAAAATCTCACTCTGTTACTTCAGGTAACATGTCTCAGTCAGGGGCTTCTGTCCTCTGAGCTCTTTGTTTTCTTATGCATGCATGCATAAGAAAACACACAGCATGGACAGCACACACACACACACTCACTTCCTGTCTCCACCTGTCCACGGTTCACATGCACTAAAACGTGATGGGGAGGGGGTGTTGTGTCTGTGGATGCAGGATGGAGTCAGAGGGAGACATGATATCTGAAAATACTCAAGTCAGCTGAGCCACGTTAGCACGTTTTGTGCTAACGTGGCTCATGGCATCCATATAATTATTTTATATCATATTTTACCAAAACTTTCTCTGTTATCATGTAGGATTACTCAGTATTTAGCTTTAGAACAGATAATGTTCCTCATTCATTTTCTTCCTTCTGAGATAATGCCAATGAACTCATATGCAGCAGCACAAGACTTTTATCAGGTTTATCACACTCAAGTGTGTGTGTGCGCACACACACAGACACACATTTGTCATAGCAGGAAAGGCACCAGTGTACCTAATGAAGAATTAATGGCGACTCCATTACGTTTGGCGTGCCCGTAAACCGAGGCAGCGAGCCAGCAGCGCGACACAGAGTTCAGCCTTAATCATGTTATCAGTTACACCTGTTTTGATGGATCAGGTGCGCTGACTTAGTTCATACTAATTGTATGTTCGAGCCCAATAAATACAACCCGCATACTTTAGTTTTCGTGTAATTTTGCCAGATCCCTTTCAAAACCAAATGTTCAGGTGTTACAAATATATACATACACATTAAAATTCAACGTTTCGGACATACATGTTTGCCTGCTAACACATATGAATGTAGGAAACGGGTGTTTTTAATTTCTATGTAATAGTCTTCTCTAGTCTTCTTCTAGTCTTTTCCCTGGAGGAGACGCATATTTTCTTCCGTGTATCTCCGTGTTGGATCAGTTAAATTAAGTAAGTTCAACAAAAAAAAATTATAATGGCATTTCATTCTCTGTGATGGATTATTTATCTCAGCACGTTTCAAGTCTCCACAAGTTGATTCTTATGTCGTACTGGAATGAACTGAAACCAATGACCATCTGGAAGGTAGGAAAAACAATGCTAATATTTACTGCTCCAGTAGTAAGTTTTGAAAATGGTTGGCAGGTACATAACATGCGGGTAATATTGACTGCAAAATCACCGGTATGGTCCTTTCAGTTTGACGCTGCCCATCGCCTTCCACAGTCATAAAAACCTTTAAGTAGTTGTTCCGTGCTCAGTATGTGTCACATGACCAATAAACTGAATTTGCTGTCTTAAAGTGGAGCCTGTTATTATATGAACTGACCAATGAATGTTTCAATGAATGAACGCTGAATGCTTCAATTTCAAGATTCTAAGACTTTATTGTCATACGCACAGACAAACGAGTCGCACTGCACAATGAAATTCTTACTTACAGCCGTTTTGGATTTTGCCGTGTTAAAAAATAGTAATACAGAAGATAAAACATGTTTAAAGTTTCCCAAATCCTGCTTCAGAAACTGAAGCATGAGCATGTGAAGCCTTTTATTATTGTCTGGTTTTATTCCTTTCTAACTAATCGTACACAGCAGGCAGGGCCGGCCCGTGGCATAGGTGAACTAGGTGGTTGCCTAGGGCCCCGTGGCCGCTAGGGGGCGCCACGCCAAGAGTGAAACTAAAGTGAACTTTCATTAGTGGAACTTTCATAACTCCTGAACTTTCATAAGTTCAGGAGCTGCAGAGATGTAATAAATCTGTGCTAACTTTGTGAGCTATATTACCTGATATAAGTGGAAACAGTATATATAGAGCTCAATGTGCTTAGACAACTCACTAAAGGTGTGTTATAAAACACACCTTTATTCAGCACAGAACTAATATAACATGGAATTTATGCATATTATGGTTTGACATTACGTTTTAGTTAAGATGAGGCTCATAGAGATGTTCATGGAGTGGGTTGGGGGAATTGTGGGATGTAAGATTAATACTGTAGAGTGGGAGGTAAAGGGTAGCCACGCCCCTTTTGCACATTATTAGAAATTACCACAGTAGTTTGAAACGTGTTTAATTTGCATTTTAATTTTGGCTGTTGAGGAGAGTGAAATAAGATTAAAAATGACAAATAATATCTAGTAATCCACAGATATTCATGTTTTTATTTATTTATTTATTTTAATTTAGCTTGACAGCATTCACATCGAAAATACCATCTCTCGTGCCCCTGGATGGGGGGCCCCCAGCAAATAACTTGCCTAGAGCACCAGAAAGGCTAGGGCCGGCCCTGACAGCAGGTAAAGGTCAGTAATGTTCTGTCAGAACTCAGACTGAGTTCAGGGTTGTGTTAGCTTCCCTGTCCTCTTCACGCTACACACCAGTGATTGTACGAGCAGCTGTCCAGAGAACTACAGAGTGAGGTTTTCTGGTGATTCAGCCATGGTGGGCTTGTTGCACAAAGACAGTAACCCATCAGGTTATCACTCTGAAATTAAGGCACAGTCCACACTAATAGGCATATTTTTTAAATAGATATTTTCCCCCACCGTTTAAAAAAAAAAATTTATGGCCACACAAGCATCGTTTTACAAAATATCTCTGTCCACACGAGAACACTCAAATGGCTGCAAACGCATGCCGGACCGGCCAAGTCTGAATCGAAGACAGGTCGTAAAACAGAGAAGAACATTCTGAGCATGCGTACTTAACGCGTTTCCGTTGGCGGTAGTTACTGAAGAACAAAAACAGTTGGAGGTAGGTGTATCAAATTTGATGATTTTAATTTATTTATTGTGCTACGGCGTAACCAAAATCAAAATACTGGTAAAGCGGCGCAGCAACGCCAAGATAACTCGCAAACTTACGACTGCTACTGCTAACCAAACGTAAAGAAACTGGGTTCATGGTCGCCGCCATTGTTGTTGTTGTTGTTGTTGTTTCTGGCGCATGCTCATTACACCAAGCAACAGTTGGCATGCGCAAGTTTAGTTCTGACGTCGTCATTTCCCGTTTTAGACGTTCATATGGATACCCAGAAAGCGGAGTTTTTAGAAATTTCCACTTCAGAAGCTGTTTTAAAAAGTCTCCGTTTTAGTGGCCTGGAACACCATTTGTGTGTGGATGTGAGGCTAAAACACAGAGGAAAATATGCGTTTTGTAAAATATCCATATTAGTGTGGACAGGGCCTAAGAGGTTTGTAAACTGGTATCAAACCATCTTGTGCTGAATGTGAAGAAGACAGAGGAGATCGTGTTTGATCCTAACACCATAGTCAGGTCACCTCATATAAATACTTAGGAGTGCACATTGACAGCACACTCAGTTGGAGGGTGCAGGTGGACGCCCTGTGTTCTAAAGTACAACAGAGGCTGTATTTTCTGAGGAGACTGAGAATGCATGGCGTCAACCAAAATCTGCTGTTTTGGAGAGTAATCCGATATGGAAAAACTACCTGGTTTGGGAATTTGCCAGTTCGGCTAAAATCCCAAATCTCTGGCCTGGTTAAATCTGCTATGAAAACTGTGGGTGTTAAAAACTGTCCAGCTAATGTATGACGAGTCTCTGCAAAAACAGCCTGGAAAGTCGTGTCCGATTCAACTCATGTTTTACACGGAGAGTTCCAGATTTTACCTTCAGGTAGAAGATGCAGAGTCCTGCCATGCAGACAAACACTCCTTTATACCTGTGTGTGTAAAGACTCTAAACTCTATGAAAACTTGAGTGTTACTGGCTGTGTGTGTGTGTGTGTGTGTGCGTGGGATGGAGTGGGGGGGGNGGGGGGATTATTATATGATGATGTGTTTATGCTGTTGGTTTATTTTTACTGCTTATGATTGCTCATTTTTGTGCTGTATTTTGATTACTTGAAATTTTGGAGTCCAACAGAAATTTTGCTATGGGACAAATAAAGTACTATATGTCATGTCATGTCATACCATGCCTTGTCTTTCCATGGACATGGAGTAACCGCGTTCCCGTTTCCTGTCAGGCCACGACGTTTTCCTCTGCAGCAGCTCTCTGAAATCCGACGCCTCCTTTGCACTTACTGTACTCACAACTGTACTGGACTTCCACGGTTGTGCCCGCCGGTCGGTACGTGCGAGTGTGTGACTGGCAAAAAACACATTAACATGCATTGCTCACATCGCTTACAGTCACATGCTTCTGTGTATTTGTGTGTTTGCATTAACCCAAGCCTTCCAACACCTGCTGTGTTTCAGATTCTAATCAGCTACCTGAAAACAACCATGAGAATAGAACATCTATTTACAACCTGAGCCTGCTGTCCAATTAATCAGAAGGCAGCCAGCAGGCCCACCAGAGAGAAACACAGAGAGGAAGGAGGAAGATGAGAGAGGAATGATGAAGTGAGTAAAGAGTGATGGGAGATAAAGGCAGAGAGGGAAGAAAACAGTGAGGGAAAATGAAGAGGACAGGAGGAAGAACAGCAGGACTTCAGACACATTGCTGCTTTTCCATATCAAATCATTCAGATCATCATCATTTTCAGATCATCATTTTCATAACATGCAAAAGAAGACGAAACTAAACAAGCGAGTTGTGTGAAATGGTTCAGCTACAAGCTAACTGGCTAACAGCTAAAGGTGGAAACACAACAAATTAATTTCTCCACCTGAAGCAGAAACGNAAGCTAACTGGCTAACAGCTAAAGGTGGAAACACAACAAATTAATTTCTCCACCTGAAGCAGAAACGCCCGGTGAATACCAAGAAAGTCACAAGTCGGGTGTTGTGTGTCCACCTTTGTTGTGGCACAATGTATATGCAAATTTTGGCAGAGAGCCCTCTGCATCCCCACTGTAAATGCTATTGTGAAGATGAAGGGATGAAGTTTGAAAAGTCGCATCTGGGGCTATTTTGGTGCGACAGGATGAGTTTGATGATGTAACTCTGCTCAGACCTGAGAAAGGAGGTGATGGAAATCTCAGCAGAATTAATAAATAAGAGCAGAGTGCTGAATTGCCGCTATCCAATAGACACACAGGAGTTATATGATTATTATTCTGCTCCAAGGAGTTCCTTAAATCACTCTTCCATAAGAGTTGTTCATTTTGTCTTTCTGTTGAAGGAATCGCATCTGTTTATAATTTCTTGCACGTCAGCAACGCCAACACTGTGTCGTGGCCAAAACGTTAACTAATCAAAACGTTCACCAAAAAATTAAATAAAAATTGATTAATCTGTTCATTGATTCGTTATTTAAATTTGACATTTCTACTCACTGCTCTGACAGCAATCTGCGTTTTACAGCATGTGGTGTAGCTGCATACATCGACAGACAACTCTGACAGAATGGACTAAATCTGCTAATGTGGGAGTTTTTAAAGACATGCTGGAAATCTGGCTAATATTAGCAGGTCTGTTTCTGGCAAGCTAGTCGATCATTATACTGTATGTTCATAAATTGTTGGCATAGCCATTAAAAAGGTTTATAGAAAGCTTCGCTATTGCTGTGCATGCTCCCACGAGAGGGGATGCATTTCTCAGCAGGGATGCGGTTTTAGGCACTTGTGCCGCATTGGTGGAAATGAGGCATGTGAGCTCCAGACTCTGAATCAATATGGGACGCAGAATTTTACTTTGAAATCCAGGACGGTCCTGTATTATACGGAACGGGAGGAGAGCCAATCAGCTGCTTAGAGTCACAAAACAAACAGGAAGTGATGCTGACTCATCAAGCATAGCTGGAGTGTTAGCTAGCTGTACTTCCNAACAAACAGGAAGTGATGCTGACTCATCAAGCATAGCTGGAGTGTTAGCTAGCTGTACTTCCTGTGGCAGAACAAGTAACGGTGGAGTGAGTGCATTAGCAAAGTAATGACTTTTTGTCTCACTAAAAATAAGTCGTTAGTCCAGAGGTTCAAAAAAGAAGCTTTAAGAGACTTCTGCAAAAGCTCAACCCTAAATATGACATCCTGAGAAGAAAATATTTTTCAAAGACGCTCTGCCAGCGACATAAGAACAGTGTTAGCTTAGCCACTATGCTAACTTAAGCTGAATTCTTTGCCTTAATGCTCAAACCCTTCAATTTTGATTTGATTTAATGATTTATTTCAGACATACACAAATCCCAAAATGAACACATCAATTTCTAAATAACAGAAATTGAAACTGAGACAAGAACACGTGCTACTCCATATTACTAAATCTTAGTCATTTTTTTTAAATATAGATTTTCTTGAACCATGAATATCATTATTGCAAAAGCACCTTGAGACATCATATTTTAAAGGACATTTTGCATGTTTGAGCCTAATATATTCAGTTTTCATACATGTTATGTTACTGACAATCATTTCCCAAAGAATAAAACCGTATTTCAGCTTTCCTGATATTTTGTAAAATCTCTTAATCTTTCAAAATCAAATATTCAAGTGATACACCCACCTTAAAAATCCATGTTTCTCCTGCTAATAGTTACACAGCCTTATGAAGTCACGGTCCTTTAAATTTTTCCATAAACACAGGTCTTCTTTTGGGACTATATTCCCCGGTGGAGGCATACATTCACTCCACGCTTTTTATTGAGCTTAAACACTAAAATTACATAACTTCTAAAAAAACCTGAATACACGTCTTGTTGGTGATGATGGATTACCTATCCCAAGAACGTTTACAGTATCAACAAGTTGATTTTAATAGCAGAATGAACTGAAACCAATGGAGGTCTGGAAGGTAGGAAAAACATTTTTAATTCACCGTTCCAGTAGTATGCTTTGGGAAATGATTGTCAGTAACGTTACATGTATGAGAAAACTGAATATATTAGGCTGAAACAAGCAAAATGGGTGGTATGGTCCTTTAAGGCTATTTCACCTACGCCTACTGCTGTCACGTTGATGTTCGCCCTTTGATTAATTCATCAACAACAGGTCGACAAAAGTGCTGCTTTATTTTTGGACCCATCAGAGGAGCATGGGGACATGACGTCCTCTGTAAACTCATACATGCTTAGCTGTGCAATAAAACACACACACACACACACACACACACACACACACAGAACCCCTGGCATCAGCTGAGCCCTCAGGGTCCAAACTAATTTGTTCTCTATTTACCACAGTGACTCCCTGAAAACTCCTCAGGACGTCCGTCTCTACACTCGCCCTGCTGCAGGGCACAGCTGAGACATAATGAGACACCATTTGTTTCTGTTTATGTATATGTGTGTGTGTGTGTGTGTGTATGCCTGAGCTCATTCTCACAAATGCATGTGTGTCTTGGCGTATGCTTGCGCTCGCAACTTGCCTGTGAACCCTGACCTTGTGTGAATGGATATCTCAGCTGACTCACTCTGGTCCCGCGGTGTCAGATGTTTGTATCATGAGATAATTAGCAACTCCGAGGCCTTTGTTATTGTAAAATACAAAATATATCATCAGAGGACAGCTGTCTTCGTGCTGAACGGGGGTCAGAGAAGAGACGAGGACAAACAGAGCCGTCAGTGGTGACACGTATGAGCCGTGGCTGTCGCTCCGTGTGTCTTACTGTCACTTCTCGGCTTGTTTACCGCCGCTGCCCTGAGCTTTCTCTTCCAGCTAAAGTAACTTCCTGCATCCTGATCCTGTCTGCCGCGAGGACATTTGCATAATCCTGCTGAATGTATTCTAGTGTGTCCCTTGTTATTATTGCAGTCGTGCAGGTACTCGTTTCTAAATGTATTCTTTGAGAACAAGAAGAAGCGGCGGGGGTAAATAAACCCTCTGTGGAGCCTACAGGCTGCCGACTCACCACACTGTACAAAATGACAATCTGTTTTGCATAAATAAAGACGTGTTGAAAAACGTGATGTATTAACCTGACTTATTCTGTCAGTGGAAGGTTTGGTTACTTTTAGAAAAGCTCCACCACCCAAAACTAGACTCCAATTTGTTAAAGGACCATATCAGAGATTTTACATGTTTAAGCCCAATAAATTTTACCCACATACATGATACATTGCTGACATTTTCTGAAATGAAAACTGTATTTTAGTTCTGTTATTTTTCCAAATCTCCAAATCCACGGTCATTTTTCATTTCTCAGTAAAAGTAGCCTTCTCCTGGACTATATTTCCTGGAGGAAACATTTTCGTTTCTGTTGCTCTGTGCTAAGATCGGTTAATTGAAGTTACTTTGACAAAAATTTAGTAGATGTGTTCTCTATGATGCATTATTTGTCTCAAACGCGTTTCAAGTCTCTACAAGTTGATTTTTATAGCTACTGGAATAAACTGAAACAACTCTAAAATTTATCGCTCCAGTAGTATGTTTTGGAAAATGGCTGGCAGCAATACACGGTATGCTCCTTTACATTTTGCGGCGTGGAAACACTGACCCAGTCAACCTGAGCCAGTGAGTCCAGTTTCTGTTGACCTCCTCATCTCCGGTTTCTCTCCTGTTCACTTGAAACCCGTACAGCGAGAACCCGGACACACACGTGAACAGCGTGGCTCATATGTGTGATACGTGTGCGTTGATGGTGAGTTGGCTGCCCTCATTCGTTCCACCTGGACTGTAACCTGTACCTCAGCCACATCCTCTTCCTCCAAAACAAAAGATCCGCTTACTGCTGTTTTTCTGACCTACATTCTTCATTGTAGGAGCTCCTCAGGCTGGAGAGCAGAGACCCAAATACCAGCTCACAAAACTCCTAACAAACGTTTAAATTCAACTTCCTGTTTTACTGACAGCAGCTTATAGAGAGCAGGAAACAGCCAGTCCTCACGCTCACTTTTACAGAATATATGATCAACACACTCATTACAAAGTTCTGAACCTGTGACCTATGATGTAGGATGGATGAACATTAAGGGTTTTCAGATCTGTAGATCGTTTGCTCTGGTCTGAATCAGATCTGGAGATCGTTTCTTCTGGTCTGAATCAGATCTGGAGATCGTTTCTTCTGGTCTGAATCAGATCTGCAGATCGTTTCTTCTGGCCTGAATCAGGGACTAAATTGTTGGTTTGGTTCAGTTTCACACATGAAAACATCCAATCAAACCAAAAATATGTCAGAAAAAGTCATGTGACGACACTCTCTCTGCTCATTGGTCAGAAAATAAAAACAGGAAAAGGTTTACGTGGGAAAATTAAATAACATGAACAAAGATGGAATGTGGATCCGTTCCTAGTCAAAGTCATCATTTGGTCATAAACCAAGAAACACTTTAAGAAGGTCCTGGGTTCAAAACCCTGGTCCTTTCTGTTTCTGTCTAATTCTTTGTCTAGATGCATTATATATACAGCTGTTTGTGTAATTGTCTTATTTTGTCTATTCTATTTATTTGGCATTACAGTGTTTTACTTGGTAAGTTGTACATGCACTCTGTCATCTGTTCTCTACAGCAAAGGAGTTTCCTTCATCAGATGTATCTTGGTAGCATGACAATAAAAGACCACCTGATCAACAAGAGCTGACGGGTCATATTTAGGATTATTCCGTGTTCCTGTGGTCTACGTGTGACCGTGTTCACTATCTGGCTGCAGGTCACAGCAGAACGCTAACGTGCTGCTGTCAGTGTGAGAAAGCGGAAGTAAAGCTGAATGTGATTATTAGCTGCACGCTTACAATGGCATCCATATGGACAGGGCATGGCCGCGCATAAAGAACCTCGGTGCACAATGGGCCAAACATCTCTCACAATCAAACCCTGTCAGGCCCAGAACTCCACTTTAATGTGCTGCGTGACAAATCTGGCAACAAATCACACATTAACAAAATCACATTGTGTGAAAAGAGAAGCAAAGGAAGAGGGGGAGGGAGAAACTTTGACCTGGTGTTCCAGTGACGCCACAGACGGGTGTGTGTGTGTGTGTAAATAATCCCAGGTGAATGGCTGCCAGTTGGAAATCAGCTCCTCGCATTCTGAAAGGCCCAGAGAGAGACAGCGCCTCTTATTCCGCTTCCACGTTTCCCTCATGTCTTTTCCTCGCATCTTAGCCCCGCCCACTGAAGACGTGAGGACAGAGGAGCTGAGGAGCTACGATTTAAGAGAAATGAAACATCCTCGCTCCTCAAGCGTCATCNAGAGGAGCTGAGGAGCTACGATTTAAGAGAAATGAAACATCCTCGCTCCTCAAGCGTCATCTGAAGCGACTTGTCACCACAGCTGATCAGCTGCTGATTTAGCTTCTACAAGATAATAAAATAATGAAATATTCTGATTATTACTGTAATCATGAACGTAGACAGTTTGACAAACGTCCAGAACAATCTGACGATATCATCTACACATCATCACATTTCTAAGTGTGTTTCTCTGCTCAGAGAGTTAAAATATAAAGTTTATCAGCATTATGAACTTTAACTAATGGGACATTTTATTAAACATGTCAGAGGATTTTGTTAGAAGATCAATACAGCAGGTTGTGATGATATAAGAGTTATTTTATTGTTATATGCTTCTTTATCATTCAGAGATGCACTGAACACATCCAATCAGACTAAATCAAACTTCAATAATTTTATTTTTCTGTTCACGTTTGATGAAACTCATGATGAGGTCATATTAAGATGTGTGTCGGTGTATCGGTGTGTACAGATCAGCTGTAGCAGATCTGACCAATCAGAGACAGACTTCCAGTAAAGGGGCGTGTCTGTCAGGTAACAGACTTCCTGTAGGAGCGTTTCAGGTTTTCTTGCTCACGTCTCCTCCGCAGAGCCTCCTCCATCCTGGTTCCTCCATCCTCAGAGAGAAATAAGAGCTTTGGAATGTTAAAGATGGAGGACCTGATTGGTTTCTGCGTCACGCGAGGATCGAGGAGCGATCAAATAAGAACTTGGAACGCACTGAGAGAAGGAGCTTAAGATCCTCAAACAAGAGGGTGACGCAAACACTTCACTTTGTAATCATCAGGACGCCGAGCCTGACCGTTAGCCTGACCGTTAGCCTGACCGTTAGCCTACCCGCTCGACCTTTAGCCCACATGACCAGGTGGGGCTCCACACAATCCTCAGAGGACCAGGCTCAGGAAACAAATCATTCCCCGGTTAACGGGTAGAAGCTCAATTAGATGCACTGACTCAAGCCGACTAGAATTCAATTATATAAAGAACGAGTTACGGTTGAAGGATGGAAATAAACAAGGTGCTGTGATATTTTATTCATCCCACAAACCAATCGCCTCCTGCATTAAACAGCAGCAGCAGCTCAGAGCTTTTTCACCGCTGTTTGCTTTTAATTTATCAGGGAATTAGTGGGATAACAATTCTCATAATTCTCATAGATTTTGTTAATGATTTTAATTGTTTCCTGCAGGCAGCTAATAGAGCGGTATGGTGAGTTATGATACATGAACCTGCTTTGAGTAAAACTCTGACCAGGGCTTTGCCATGTCATGATGATAATACCAGCATCATTTTTTATGCTAAAAATAGATTATATGAGGATATTGATATGACGTGTTGATGAATTTTCACATAATGAGCAACAAGAATAAACTAAACAATCATGTCCAAGTAGCAGGTCAGAGTCTGATGACTTATTTCCTAAAAAGGAGCTTCACCTGTTGTCTGAAATGGTTCGTATCACAAGTCACATGATGAGGAGAGCCAATCAGCTGCTTTGAGACACAAGACAAACAGGAAATGACGCTGACTCAGTCAAGCATAGACAGAGCGTTAGCTAGCTGTACTTTCTGTTAGCTGGAGCGTTAGCTAGCTGTACTTCCTGTTAGTTGGAGCATTAGCTAGCTGTACTTTCTGTGCTGGAGCATTAGCAAGCTGTACTTCCTGTTAGTTGGAGCATTAGCTAGCTGTACTTCCTATTAGCTGGAGCATTAGCTAGCTGTACTTCCTGTTAGCTGGAGCATTAGCTAGCTGTACTTCCTGTTAGCTGGAGCGTTAGCTAGCTGCACTTCCTGTGAAAAACTGAAGTGAATTAGTGACACTGTGACTTTTTTCGTGATGTCAGAACAGCAGATTATTTTAAGAATTATCACCCAAACATTAACCTACATGAATGACCACGTCCGTATCAGACTCACAGTAAATATTAATGATAGAGCTGACCGACACATAAAACATTTAATCTTGATGTACGTTTTTTATTGGCTGGAGGACAGCAATCGGCTTCCCGTGCAGCGTCCTTTCCCTGAGCTGAGTGCGCGCTGACCCTCACAGCCTGCGGCGTCCGTTTAGCATGCAGAGCAGCAGCTCTCCAAACGCCCACCACCAATGAATCATGCACACTCACACACACACACACACATTTAATCTCATCCGCATAGCCGACAGCTCGTTAATTTTGCACTCCATAAAGGCGTGAAGAGCATTGCATCAATATCCAAGACAATCACTTTGCTGAGACCAGCAGATAAAAACACACACAGAGAAGTAAATATGACGGTTAATCATCATAAATAGTGTGTGCTGTGTGTAATAAATTCAGATATATGCGCCTGACATGCTTAGACGTAAACAACACAGAAAGCTAACATAAGATCTCTGCAAACACCCCACTAACAAATCATGAAGGTTTCAGCCTCTGTTCTGTTTGGTTCTGATAACCAGACATTCTGCTGAAGCAGCAGATCCTGAAAAAACACAAACCTGCACCATGAGGAAACGCAGAGATGTGACAATCATCAGCTTCTCATCCCACACCAGGACTGCTGCAAAAAACACAGCCTGCCCTTTAGTATTAAAGGAGCGTAGCACCCAGTCTATTAACCTGAAGATTCTACGAGTCGGCCAAGCCCGACCCCTCCAGAAACACGGGACCAGCGTTACCTGAGGAAAGCTTCAGGGTTTTAGGAGATTCGTGCAGGCTGAGTCCTGACTGAAGTGACCTTCTCTACTGTTGCTGCTGTTTGTACCTCAGAGCGTCTCATCAGCTGACAAAACACACACACACACACACACACACACACACACACACACACACACACTGCTAGCCTTGCCAGCTGAATGTACCTCTATTGATTTGCTATGCAGGAACTATAGCCTATTAAACAGAGACAGAAAGTCCAGGAGAAAGAGAGGAAATAACAGTATCATGAAAACACTGAGGTGAACAGCTCACTAGTGAGAGCTGAGTGTGCACAGAGCGCACGCCAAACGTTTCCCACCACACAACAAAGGCAACATTCACAACATTCAGTGTGTTTCATGCACATTACGCATGTCTGTGCTGTGACTGAGGCTATACCGTGAGTATGACGTATATTCCACGGTTTGATAAATATACATTAGACGTGATATAATCAGTGTGAGTGGGTCCGCCAGGTGAGACAATACGTATTCCTCTCATTACAACGTTTAAATGCCCCAATAAATTAATTTACAATCACATAATCTGTTACTCAGAGTAAGAGTACTCTGATTCATGGTGATTGAAATGTAATTAAAGGAGCATACCGGTGATTTTGCATGTTTAAGCCCAATAAATAAATTCCACATACATGTTACGTTACTTTTCTAAAACATACCACTGGAGCAGTGAATAATAGAATTGTTTTTCCTACCTTCCAGGCTGTCATTGCTTTCAGTTCATTCCAGTACAACATAAAAATCTACTGGTAGAGACTTTAAATGTGTTTGAGATAAATAATCCATGACAGAACACAAAACGCCTTTATTGTTTTTTGTCTAAGTTGCTTAATTTAACTGATCTAACATGGAGATACATGGAAGACAATGTATGTCTCCGCCAGCTGATATAGTTCCAGGAGAAGGTGGCTTTTACAGAGAAAAGTGAACGACTGTCTGTGGTGTGTGNCAGCTGATATAGTTCCAGGAGAAGGTGGCTTTTACAGAGAAAAGTGAACGACTGTCTGTGGTGTGTAAGTGTTATCAGGTGAAACACTGAATTTTAAGGTGTGTGTGTGTGTGTGTCACCTGAACATTTGATTTTGAAAGATTAGGATTTTACAAAATAACAGGAAACGTAAAATACGGTTTTATGTTTTAGAAAATGGTGGCAGCAAGGCGTGTATGCGGGTTAGATTTATTGGGCTCAAACATGAAAAACTTCATTTAGAAACGGAGAAATCCTGTTTACGCCGCTAGCAGCTGTATTAAAATGACGTCAATGCTGGACTCAGTGTTCAGGAACTTTGCCCGACTTTCTGAGGAGTAATTCTGAGTCGAGCGGCCATTTTCTTTGGCTTTTCCCAGCCAGAGGTCGGAAATTTGGAGTTCCGAGTGGCATGTTCAACGCAACATTAATGCTGCTGGAATAACGCATCAGAAAAACCGCCACCCACTCAGTGTCTTCACACATATCCAACCCTCCAAGCTCAGTTACATCATACTGAAACTCATCCTCACCCAATGTTCCACCTCTCACCTTTAATGGATGACAGGGTTTCCCTCTTTCTCCTTACCTCATAGTCCTTCCTCACTGGTGTCCCTTCATTCCCCTCTGATCTTCCTCCTCCTCCTCCTCCTCCNCCTCATAGTCCTTCCTCACTGGTGTCCCTTCATTCCCCTCTGATCTTCCTCCTCCTCCTCCTCCTCCATCAAATGGTCGTGTATATTTCTTCACCCACTGCTGCTGGATAGGGCAGTGCTTTGAACCCAAGGATGAAAGAGGGTCTGTAAGGAGAATCTTAATGTAGTGAAACTGTTTGGCTCAATCTCTCTCTCTCTCTCTCTCTCTCTCTGGAAAGTGAATTGACAGTGCTGCTCTGCTTGCAGCTCTCCTGCATGTCTAACGTGAGCTATTTTGAAATTCTGCTGCTGCATGAAACTTGAGTTGAAGTGGTTATGCAATTAGAAAGTATCGGTCTCCGTGTTGCGGGTGGATTGCGTGCGTATGTTCAGAGCGCAGATGTGCCTTTTTACACAAGGAAACAACTGGCAGTTAGCCGAGCATGAAATCTCATAAACGCAGACTCCACACGGATGAAGCGTGATGAAATGTCACCAACGTCACCTTCTATTTAATCTATTTAATCAAACTCTGACACACGCAGAGGAGCCATTTCTCTTCTTTCCACTCGTTTTACCAAGGGCAGATGTGGAGAGTAACTAGGTACATTTAATCCCACAACACACACACACACAGTCTGTGGCTGAGGAAAAGAACTCAACTGAAGATAGCGTAGCAGCTAAGCTAGCACTGTTCATAAATTGCTGGCAGAGCATCTTTTAAAAATATTTCCTTGTCAGGATGTTCTTTCCATTGAAGTCAGTAAGTCGTTCTGCGCACACCTACCTTCCCAGGCGCTGACGAAGGCAGGCTCACACAATGATCAACTTCAAAAGTTAATCACCGCACAGCAGGAGGCCTCATTTCTTCTTCAACTTCTCATTTTTTATTCCATCTTGAGTGCAAACAGTGCGAACACCGCGTTTCGCCACAAGCTTCATCAGGTTCGCTTTTCCACAATCACATACTGAACGCTAAATAGTCTGAGGTAAAAAGCATGACCCCCACTTCAGGTGTGTTCAATCTCATTGTACATCATTTGTGGGTCAGGACATGCATCTCATCTTCTAACCTGTAAGTGGTGCTACATACATCAGACTCCACATACAGACTGAGAATATAGTATATATACCGAATAATAATACAGAGATATACAACAACGTCATAAGAAACCTATCACCTGTTCAATATAGTTCAAAGTACAGATTCCCACTTGCACTATCTACAACATGTAAATGAATGTATAAATTGTATGAGGAGCATAAGAGAAAACTGGCGAGCAGCATTTTATCTGGCAGAGATGGTGGTGTGCTGGTGTGCGGTGATTAACTTTTGAAATTGCTTCTTTTTCCATGTTTGGACTAGCATCATATCTTTAGCAAGACAAAAGTTAGCACTAAGCTAATTTCACTCCACTGTTAGCTTGTTCTGTTACAGGAAGTACAGCTAGCTAACGCTCCAGCTGAGTCAGCATCACTTCCTGTTTGTTTTATGTCTCTAAACAGCTGATTGGCTCTCCTCCTCATGACTTTCTTGGTATTCACCAGGCGTTTCTGCTTCAGGTGAAGAAAGTAATTTGTTGTGTTTCCACCTTTAGCTGTTAGCCTGTTAGCTTGTAGCCGAACCATTTCATACAACAGAGGAAACTCCTTTGTAGTGGACAGGAAGCATGGGAAGTTCTCTTTGTTGCTACAGAAGTTCTTTTTACCACCTGTGGGGTTAAACTTGTTGCTACGTTCAGCTGCTACGGAAACTCTGAGACTCTGCTGGTTTGTTGAGGAGCCGTAGACTTTTATTTTACAACAAACTCAACTTCATACTGTCATTATCTGCGTTTGGTGCACATACTACTCTAGTTCACTGTTACTGTCACTATCACAGCAGCTATGCTAACTGCTAACATCAACCCGCTCCACACACTGCCACCCACACAAAAAACTACTAGATCTGGCATCCAGAATATGGACCCAGACCAACATTTAATCACCCCTTCTTCTAACTATCTAACTATCCCTATAATTTCAAGTTTCATCCAAATCCGTCTGTAACTTTTTGAGGTATCATACTCACAAACGTCGGTGGAAGTAGCAAAGAATGGGAGTATAGAGTGTTCATGTAAATGTGCTAATGTAGGCTCATCTGAGTGGAGCTTCCACTGCCCTCCCCCCCCANCACCCACCACCACCACCACCACCATGACGCCCCTGTGAGAACCAGCGAGCCCTAAAGGAGACAGGTTGGTTGCGATCATTTCTCTCTCCCTTCCCTCTGATATCGCTCCCATTCTATTCCATTCTATTCCGACTCATCTGAGGCTCCGGAGCAGGAAGGTTCTCCTGTATTTGATGTTCCCCGTCTGTGTAATTTAATCTCAGTGATTCCCTGCAGCTCTCAGCCATAAACCTCCATTCTAATAATAGGAAGCCCAGGCACAGGCTGCTCTCTAATCTCTGCAACTGCCTGTGTGTGTGTGTGTGTGTGTGTGTGTGTGCATGTGCTCTTGCTGCTGCACCGTTCAGATAAAGCTATGATTGTTTTGGCCTTTCTAACACACCAGACTGACTTTCACTTACAAACTGCAGTGATGATACAGAATCAGTGAAGGTGCTGATGTAGAAAGACCTTTAAAGGAGCATACTGGTGGTTTTGCATGTTTGAACCCAATAAATACTACTCGCATACACGTTATCTTCCTGACAACCATTTTCCAAAACATAATTTTTTTTTTTTTTGCCAAATCCCCCAGTCTTTCAAAATCAAATGTTCAGGTGATACAAACACCTTAAAATTCAAGGTTTCACCTGCTAAGACGTACGTTCAATCGTAGAAGGCACGGCCCTTTTTAATTTCTCAGTCAAAGCTGTGTTCTCCTGGGACTATATTCCTTGGCGGAGACATACATTTTTGTCTGTGTAGCTCCGTGTTGAATTTGTGTTGAACCACTAAAATTACATTACTTAGATAAAAAAAAATAAGAACAAATTATTTATCTCAAACATGTTTCAGGTCTCTACAAGTTGATTTTTATAGCATAACTTGATGAACTGAAACCACTGACAGGCTGGAAGGTAGGAAAAACATTTCTAAAATTTACTGCTCCAGTAGCGTGTTTTGGAAGATGTTTTTCAGTAACATAATGTGTATGGAGGTGGGCTGCAAAATTAGCAGTATGGTCCTTTAAAGCGTTTATGTTCAGCCTTTTCTATTGAGCGTCTATCAGCAGGCTGACAGGAAGCTCATACATGCTGTAAGAACCAGCAGCACGATTAAAATCTTTAGCTCAGTCTCCATCATGAGGCTCCTCAGCCTGCTTCCTACACTCAGCTGTGGCCTATTTTGGAAAAGTCTCCAAAACCAGGTTCCTCATGCTATATCTTTTTTGTAATCCACATGGAACCGTGAGAACCAAGGGAAAAACAGGTCATCCAGAAGGCTGAGAACATGTTGGTTTGACATTCCTGCAGATAAAGACACGCTTATGGCTTTTGATGAGGATTTTAGAGGGTTTAGTTCCTGTAGTCAGATGAGAAATATTCCTGCTCACATGTATTCCTGGCTGTGTGTGAGTGTTGTGTGTGCTGGTTGCCATGTGTGATATGATGTGTGCGTGTTTAGACAAAGAGGGAACCATGCCGAGATGACTCACCGCTGCAGGTTTCCTCCTCCCTCTGTTCACGTGAACCTTCAAACTTTCATTATACTCGAATTAAAGCAGTACAGTTATCTTTCAAATGTCATGTAATACAATTGTAACTATAATTACATTGAAATCATAATTAAAGCAAAAAATGTGAGTGAGGCATATATATTGATGGAACTAATAGGATTCCACAGATCGGAGATTATACATGATATATTGCTTAATCAGATGAAGCGAGTTCACCAGGGAAATACATGTGAATGCGGTTCATTTACACACCCGAATAAATCAACTTACAATCACACATGCTATGCTCAGAGTAAGATTTACGCCAATGTCCGTCTGATTATAGATATCTTAAAAAATCTATTGCTGTAATCTGAGTATAATCAAAGTCACGAGGACACTGGATTCCCCAAAAAACAGTACAGAGAACAGATGCTCAGTGTCTTCATGTTATTTACAGTATGTCCCTGAATGCATCACTTTATGTATTCACCTGTACCTGACATTGACTTTTTCACCAGACATGGAGAGTAGAAGCCCTGTAGAATGTTTAATACCATCAGAAAGGCAAATCAAAGCCTTTTTTTTTCTGTTAACGGAGACGGTGAAGATAAAATAAACTCTGATGGCTCACTTCCTGCTGCAGCACTTGGAGCTCATCTCCATTATCTCCAAAACATGCTGAGAAACTCCTGACGCTGCCACTTTCACACTGATTACCTGTACAGGAGCTGAAACCTGAGGGGCCCTGAAGTGTTTTCTCAACCTCCCACACGAAAATAAACCAGGAAAGACTTTCAGTGCATTTATTTGTCTTTGCTGATTTGCTTGGTTGAATGCAACACTACATCTGTTTCTGCCTCAGCAAGCCATTATCAGTGTGAAAGGTGGAGGAAATGTGTTGTCATGGCTACATGGCTTTGCTGCCATGATAGGAATCAGAAAAACATCACTGTCTCGGTCTCTGCCTGCTTTTCTGGCTCCTCTTCATGCCTCTGACTGGGAACATTGTGTGTTCTACATAACTGGACCCACCCAATCATTCCTCATCTGCTGCTACATCAACACAGGTTATGATGCAGGTGTGAGAAGAATAAAATTGTTCTGTGCTGCATTAGCATGGAAGTATTCCCTGCTGTGAAGTCAGACGAGGCTGATAGGTTGGAGGAGGAGGAGGCGGGGGGGGGGGNGGGGGGGGGATTCTCCTGTGATGACGCAGAACCCTTTAAGGTCTATTTTAAACCTACACCCTTTCAGAGCCGTAACCTTCAGCCAGGCCTCAGACACAGAGAGAGAAAATGCAAAAGCAGCAACGCATTAAGCTTCAACTCCTCTCAGACTCAGGCTAACATGAGTGGATTATGCCTCCATATTACAAAGCTGTGGAGCTTTTAGGATGCATGTTTGCTGTGCCACATATCATGTATAATACGTTATTATTTTTTATGATAAAAATTCGTCATATCACGATATTTACTATATTGCATCATGATAATGTGTTGACTCATTTTCAGAATGTGTGCAAGAAAAAGAAACTAAACATGTCTGAAAGTAGCAGCTTAGCGTCTGATGAATTATTTCCTCTGTTGTTTGAAATGGTTCAGCTACAAGCTAACTGGCTAACAGCTACAAGCTAACAGGCTAGCAGCTAAAGGTGGAAACACAACAAATTAGTTTCTCCACCTGAAGCAGAAACACCTGGTGAATACCAAGAAAGTCACGAGGAGAGATATAATCAATCAGATGATTTGAGACAAAACAAACAGGAAGTGATGCTGACTCAGTCAAGCATAGCTGGAGTGTTAGCTAGCTGTACTTCCCGTGACAGAACAAGCTAACAGTGGAGTGAAACAGGGCCTTTTTTTTTTTTGTCGTGCTAAAGATATGACACCAGTCCAAACAGTAAAAAAATAAGCTTTAAAAGACTTTTGAAAAAGCTTCATCCAAGATAAAACATCCTGACAAGGAAACAGTATTTTTCAAAAACAACATATGAACATATTAGCTTAGCTGCTACAGTTCAGCTGAGTTCGCTGTTTACATTTGCACTAACATCTAACTTAAAATTTAAAGTATTTTTATTTGCTGATACTATTTGTTTTATACACTAAAGAAGACTAACAGCTCAAGTTAATCTGAGTTATTATTTATTTAGTTATTTCTAATTTTACTGAAGGGAAAAACTCTACTGTTTCTACTTTTACACTTATTCATTTTTACTCATGTTGGTCCAGTTTGCAGGATATTTACTTCTAAAATCACCATGACAACATTATTATTATTACATTGTTCATGTTGTCTTGAATATCATTTATCTCAAAATACCTTCAGATATCATGATATTATTTCAAGGTTGTATCGTCCACACATAATGTGTGATAATTTTAGAGTCCAGTGGATGATTCTCACTAAAACGACTTGGTGATACACGATCCTGACCAAACACACAACCTGCATTCATTAAAGTCACTTTAGTAACACGTCTCCTTTCCTTTCTGGAATCGCAGATGTGCTTCTCATATCTCTGAAATGTCACCGTCATACTGTACGTGCCAAACTCAATAACCAGGAACAGGTGTCACCTCATTTCCTGTCACTTAGGAAGCCATGCTGTGGCGCTCGCCACTTTGATCATAAGCTTTATATAGTGCTTTATATAGCTCTATATATAGAGCCTTACGTAGAGCTTTACATAGAGCTGTATATAGAGCTTTATATATTACTTTACATAGAGCTTTATATCACGCTTTACATAGAGCTTTATATAGAGCTTTATATCACGCTTTACGTAGATCTTTATATAGAGCTTTATATAACGCTTTACATAGTGCTTTATATAGAGCTTTACATAGACCTTTATATAGAGCTTTATATATCGCTTTACATAGAGCTTTATATAGAGCTTTACATAGACCTTTATATAGAGCTTTATATATCGCTTTACAGAGCTTTATATAGAGCTTTATACCGTATAACGCTTTATATAGAGCTTTACATAGAGCTTGCTTTACATAGCTTATGTAGCTTTATGTAGCACTTTATATAACGCTTTATATAGAGCTTTATAAAATGCTTTACATAGAGCTTTATGTTTAGCTTTATATAGAGCTTTATATAGCTTTATATAGAGCTTTATATAGTTTTATATAGAGCTTTACATAGTGCTTTATGTAGAGCTTTATATAGAGCTTTACGTAGTGCTTTCTATAATGCTTTATATAGCGCTTTCTATAAGGCTTTATATAGAGCTTTATAGACTTTACATAGCGCTTTATATAACGCTTTATATAGTGCTTTATTTTGAGCTTTATGTAGAGCTTTCTATAATGCTTTATATGGTGCTTTATATTGAGGTTTATGTAGAGCTTTATATAAGGCTTTATATAGCTTGTGCATGTAGACCAGCATCTATAAACAGCCTATTACAGAATGGAAAAAAAAATCGTATGTTTAGTCCTTTACAGGATGGAAGTGTATTCAATATTTTCAGCACACGCATGCCAGATTATCCAAAGTGAAAATGACATTATTCACCTGTGGTTCACTAATCTAAAGCCTCATCTGGGATCAGCTGCAGGGATTTCCCTCACAGCTCCTCCCCCGTTCCCTGGCATTGTTCTGGAATACTTGGATCTGTCTTTATCTTCCTTATGGAAAGCTTGTGAAAAGTAGAACACACTATTGTGCTCAGACAGTCATGTCTGTGTTAGTCACTTTGGCTCTTTGCCTGGTAAACTGTATGTTTACCAGGCAAACTGGTAAAACTCAGCAATTGCTCTTATAATCAGCCTTAAAGGACCATACTGGTGATGATTTTGCATGTATAAGCCCAATAAATACTGCCTGCATATACTGTATGTTACATTACTGTCGACTATTTTCCAAAATAAAAAAAAATTATATTTTAGTTTCCCTTTTATTTTAACAAATCCTCTAATCTTTCCAAATAAAATATTCAGGTGATACAACTTAAAATTGAATGTTTTTCAGTAAAATTCAAAACTTATGCATGATTGTAGAAGGCACAGTCATTTTAATTTCTCGGTAAAACTTGTCTTTTCCTCAATATTCCTGGGCAGGGACATGCATTTTCTTATGTGTATCTCTGTGTAGGATTGAATAGAAATAGAATAGCTTTATTGTCATTATACGTAACATATAATGAAATTACAGGTGCTTTGCTTAAATTAAGTAACTCTGACAAAAAATAAGAATGTTTGGCTCGCTGTGATGGATTATTTATCTCAGCACATTTCAAGTCTCTACAAGTTGGTTTTTGTAGCTACTGGAATAACCTGAAACCAATGACATATGGAAGGTAAGAAAAACAATTCTAATATTTACCGCTCCAGTAGTATGTTTGGAAAATGGCTGTTAGTAATAATGTGTATACAGGTTGTATTTAATGGGTTAAAACATGTAAAATCACTGGTATGGTTCTTTAAAACAAATGGAAATTCTGTGGTGACATTCATCTTGTTTACAGTGCAGACTGATTTTTCTCAGGATTTTCTAGAAGCTCGTTGGTGAAACAAAAACCCTGGATTTGATTTGCTTTAGAAAAAACTGACCTCTATCACCATTTCTGTTCCTTTGCTCTCAGAAAAACAAACTTCCCAGAGTGAAACAAAGGATTTTTCTCTGCAGAATGTGGAATTTACTGAGCCGTTCCCATCAGCTGAGAAACACCCAGCAGAACAAACACATGCTCAAAGCCCAGCCTGTGTGTGTGTGTGTGGTACACCGTGATAAGGCCCTATGTATAATACGTGAAGCTCGTGTTAGGAATGAGAGAGAGAGAGAGAGAGAGAGAGAGAGAGAGAAAAACACTTGTACAGTCAAGATGGAGTCACAGCAAGGCAACACTCCACAGCCTGAGAACCTCCCAGCTGGTGTGACACCAGACCATCTGTGGGCCTTTTTATCCTGCCAGCCGACCTGTGTGTGTGTGTGTGTGTGTGTAGAATATTGTTTTTCATGACTTGAAATCAGTGAATATCTACAGAAAAACACCAACGTGAGCTAAAGCCTGAAATAGTTCCTCTGGTTTTCAGGCCGACCCAATTAATTACAGCCATGCTCACGATGCAGAAACGGACTTTGAAAGCTGAACAAAACATTCAGACTGCTGCATTCAAATCCAGTGGGAAAACAGTTTCAATCAGTTTCTTAAAGGACCACACCAGTGATTTTACATGTTTAAGCACATAATACAGCCTTCATACATGTTCTAGTACTGCCAACCGTTTTCCAAAACATAAAAACATATTTTAGTTTCCGTGTTATTTTGGAAAATCTCCTAATTTTCTAAAATCAAATGTTCAGGGCTGTGATGCACCCACCTTAAAATTCAATGTTTCACCTACTAGCCGTTGTCTGCTGGGACTATGTTCCCAAATGAAGAGGTACATTTTCTTCAGTACAGCTCAGTTAATAAGTAAATTTGACAAAAAAATAAGAATGCTGTTTGACTCTGTGATGGATTATTTATCTCAAACACGTTTTAAGTTCATTTTTATATCGTACTGGAATGAACTGAAACCAGTGACAGTCTGGAAGGTAAGAAAAACATTTCTAATATCTTGGAAAATGGCTGGCAGTAATGTAACAAGTATGGAAGTTGTATTTATTGGGCTCAAACATGCAAAACCACTGGTATGGCCCTTTAACCAACTATAACAGGGTACTGATTAAGAAGAGTCCACTTAGTAAAAGCAGGAAGGATTATGACAGCGCACACAACAGCCTATGTAAGAACAGGAAATATCAAACACACATGCATTTTCTTCATATAAGCAGGAAAAAAATACATATAGCATAAAGGGCATTTACATGGTTTTTGTTTCTGAATCAGGCACTTAAGAATATAGATGTAGTGATTTAATGTGTAACACAGGAATTTAAGTATGTTGTTTGCTGAGCAATAATTCATAAAAAGTTCTCGACAAGGACGTAAACGAAATCATTTTTATAAAATAAATTATTTCCCTTCTAAGACGTTTGGTTCACACTAACGTGATGAACTCTGCTGAGTTAGTCTGATGAAACACCAAACGTTGAACTGCATATACTGTATATTCAAAACACTTTAGCCAGTCATGGCATACTGTATACCACAACTATATATGCAGACAGACGGAAGGGAAAAAAAAACCCACTAAACATTGGTGAATGTTGTGTCTCATTTCCGTTTTCTTCGTGGCGGTCTCTCCCATCTCCAGCATGGCGGCAGACCGCCACGTTCACTTTGGATGCTGTAAATATGAATGATATTTACACAGCCTCAGATGAAATATGGCCGCCATGGTTCACACACAAATAACCCTCACGTGTTACGCTCAGTATGAGGTGACTCCCCTGAATGGGTGTTAACCTCTGACCTCTAAAATTGAGATCCAAAGTTTGCAGTGCACAAGCTCCGTGCACACTCATTCCATCTCTGATGACTTTACTTTTAACCTCAAGTTGCCCTCTTAACCTATGGCAGCAAATCCAAACACGTGGCTGTCATCCCAGCCAAAGTCTGCTGCTGGTTAAATATTAATATCACGTTCACCTGAGCAACAAATAATCAACTTTCCACTGACCATGTTCAACTGTAGTTTATTTTATTAAAAAGACCAGGGTGCAAATATGAAATTAAAAAAAATAAAGACAAGCATATAATTTTTAAGCATTTAATACAAACAATATAAACTATTTCAGTCCCTCTTGACATGTAAGACACTGACTCAAAATACTTTGTTATACCGTTTTTTTTTTTTTTTTTCAAGTATTGCACAATGTAGGTACAAAATTAATATTCATACGATTACATTTTGTCCATAGTATAGCAAAATCTTTTAACCTCTTAACAGAAAATACAATTCATCTTTCAGAAAAAGCAAATATTCCTACACTTGAATTCCACCACTAAGGAATACTCTGTACAATCTTTAGAATATTTAATGTATTTTAAAGATGATTTCTTTAACAATTATCCTTAAAAAAAGAAAAATAAGGAAAAGCTGCTGCAGCCATCACAGATCACTGGAGTAGTAAAAAGATATAAATGCAACACCATGTCATAGAAACAATATATACTCTGATATCTTACAAACTCTGTACTAAATTAAATTATACAATTAGAAAAAGACCAAGTAACCCCACTTAGTAGTGCCAATTCATAAAAACCAGCCTAGTCTTACCACCTGTAAAATACTGTAAGAGGCCAAAACTTGAAGCTTGTTTTTTTTCTTTTCATTTTTCAGAGTAATTTCTCAACATAGTAAAAAATTATTTTGTGCTTGGTTGGCAAAAAGGAAAAAGAAAACCAATGATGCATGTTGAAGTAACCAAGCTTGGATGTGTTTGTACAACAAGCTTTTTGTAGAAAGACTCTAAGGGGCACTGTGAAACACCCTCGGGCACATGCGCTTGACTGAACAGACTATTTCCTTAACAGTCCAGGCTGTAAATGTGCGTTTTGTTTTTCCTTCTCTTTGAGCCACCATCATTCATAAATAACGTTGTGACGATGCGTTTAGTTCGCCATGACTGGCTGGAATTGCTGGTTAGAATACTGCATGTTGCTCAGGCTGAAGTTCAGGCCGTCCATGAGCGACTTGTTGTTGAGGCTTCCGTAGGCCGCAAACACGTCAAAGGCATTGCTGTACTGAAGCGGACCGAGTCCCAGCGAGCCCTCGCCAGGGAACACGGCGCCCGGGCTGGCCTGGCCCTGGAGGCTAGGGAATACAAACTCCTTGGCGTTGGGGGAAAGGGCAGAGGCCTTCTGACCCAGCCCATACAGAGAGTGCATGGAGGTGGAGATGGCTTTCTGCTTCAGCAGGCTGCTCACATTGGGACCTAGGTTACTGGTGGGGGAGGTGCGAGCCACCTTGCTGCTGCTTCCGCTGCCGCCATTGTTGCTACGGCCACTGCTCTTCATCTTAGTGGAGCCAAACTTGGTGGCGGCGAAGGTGGCGGTGGTGAAGGTTAGGGGCTGGGTGGAGCGCGGCATGAAGGAGGGGCTCACAGCAGCGGACTGCCCAAAAGGAGGGGAGGGAGAGCTGGACTCTGAGGAAGCCCCCACAGGGTCGCTGATTGGCATGAAAACCTGGGCCTCGGGGTTAAAGCTGTTCTTGATCTCCTTGTCCAGCTCAGAGCCGTTCTCATTGTTATCATCCACATACAGAACCTTGACTGGCCCCTTCTCCCCAATCTGGTATGAGACCTCAAACGGGTCGATCCACACGCTAAGGTCCTGAGGGAGGTTATTCCGGACATCCTCGATGTCCAGCCCGCTCTCTTTGGCTGCCTGCTCCACCACAGGGTCCACCTTCTCCCCTACATGGATGCACCTGAACCCTGAACCCTTGTATGGCTTATCTGGGTACCAGTGGCCTTCATATTTTTTCTTCAGCTGCCTCTCGAGCTCTTCGCCAAAGATATTCACACGTCGTCGAGGGAGTTTGTTGTACAAATATGAAATAATAAAGTTGAGTGCTACTTGAATTTCAAGCTGCATAGCTGCTTCAGAGTGGAGGCAATTCTTTTTCTGTCACAGAGGCGCTTTTAATGAGCGTTGCAAAAAGCTCCAAGGCAGCAGTGATGAGTGTGATGAGAAAGCTGTGATGAAGAGCTTGCTGCTGAAGTGGAAATCCTTCCTGCAACACGCTTAGGTTCTGGATCCTGCAATGAAAGAAAAGCAAAAGGTTAAAGGACCACGCTGGTGCTTTTTCGTGTTTGAGCCCAATACATACAAGTTATATTACTGTTAACCATTTTCCAAAACATACTACTGGAGCGGTGAATATTACAATTGATTTTTCTAATATCTAGACTGCCATTAGTTTCAGTTTATTCCGGTACAACATAAAAATCAACTTCTAGAGACTTCAAACATGCTTGCCATAAATAACCCATCACAGCAAACACAACTCGATTAAAATTTTTGTCAAAGTATTTAACTGGTCCAACATAGAGCTGCACAGAACAAAATATATGTCTTCACCAGGGAATAAAATTCCCAAGAAAAAACTACTTTTACCAAGTAATTTAAAATGACCGTGCCTTGTACAATCGGATGTACATGTTAGCAGGTGAAATATTGAATTTTTTTGAAAGATTTGGGGAGTTGGAAAAATAACACAAAAACTAAAATATGGTTTTGTGTTTTGTAAAATGGTTAGCAGTAATACACAGCATATGCGAGTAGTTTTTATTGGCTTAAACTTGCACAATCAGTCCTTTAAGCATCTGAAACAGAGGCAAAAACATCTCTTCAAATTATATTGTTATCATATTAGGTTCCATTATGGTTAATATCCTCCCAGCTCAGTATTTAGCTCTCTTCGCCCTCCACGCAGCATTGCTGTATCTCATCTGTACATAACAGCTATAAATAACACAGGCCATGACTCACACGGAGTCAGCAGTGTGTGTGAGTGTGTGTGTGTGTTCCCAGCGGTTTTACCGTGACATGGCTGACCTCTGCGGAGGATCAGGCAGGTGTCAATAAGCAGACGCATTTCAGATTTTTAGCTTGTCTTATTTCTGCATCATGTTTCTAACGTAAAGCGATTCTTCCGCCGCGTTACCGTGATGGAGGTAAAAGATCAAGTAGAAGAGAGAGCTGTTACATAAGCTGCATGAACGCGGAATAAAGCTCTCCCTACAGCGCTAAACTCGGCGTTTCATGACATTACAATATCACCAAAAGTTACAAACGCTTTTTTGATAAGAAGCCCCTTTGCTCCTCCTCGTCGCAGCTGTTATTTGCCGCTGACGTTAGCCAGGGTGTGAACAGAAACGAAGCTAGCTAACTAGCCAAACGTCAGGTCATGCTGTTTAACTCGCCCCGCCGGTCGGCAGCCTTTCCCCGCTGCGTGACATCGTCCTTACCAGCCACATACAACAGCAAAGAGTAAAACCACTTTTAATTTAAGCTCAGATAAGACGGAATTTCACTTTACTGCTGGTCGACTGCTAGCTAGCTTCCAGCATTTCAATTACCTCAGATTGCTAATGCTGGAATAATCGAGCCTGTGACAAAGGTTTGATCATTCCTTAAATCTCCAGGTTGTCAAACAGACAGGACAAAGAGTGGATAGTGCACAACTATTCCAGCTTTAAACAACTTAATATTTTAGTGATATTAACAATTAATGCTACTTACATGGAAATTCACAGCAGGTTCTTCTTGTAGTGGAGTCCGCTTCAGCGATGGTTACACCAGTAGAGCTTCAGATAACTCGTAAAGCTTTATAAAGCAGATATAAAATGATATTTCCGTCGTCGTCTAAATGCTCCAGGCCGATTTGTTCCTGTTGGGGAAACGTTGAATTCCGTTTGTCCGTCTAACCAAGCTAACTCCCCACTGCCTGGGAGTTTTTACAACTCTGCCCTTTAAAACTTCGGCTGATGTGTTTATATAGTAGTCCTCCGCCACGGACATGGAGGAGGTGGTGATGCGGCTCACAGAGGTCAACACCCAGTAAAGTATTTCTATTGGCCCAGTGCGGCTACGTCATCTACAGCCACCTCAGCTACAAATGTGATTGGATAATTTTGTAATCGATCAACTGCATGGTTCTATTTACGGTAGTGCTTTGCCTTTCATGTGCTGGGGACTATTTTAATGGAGCAGACTCGCTGTAAGCCCGTGGAAGCGGTGCATTTTGGTGCAAAATTAAATTCCCACATTTAAACATGATTTCACAATCGTGGTTTTAAAGATGAAAGAGAAGAAGAATTGTAGGTTTTTAAAAGTCCTCTATAGGGTTTGTGCTCAGTCGCGTGTGAACAGGAAGTCTATTGTGATGATAATGTTCATAGTCTGTGTGGGTCAGAGTTCAACAGAAACGAAGCCACATTTTGTCTCCACCGCAGGGCTAAACGGAGCGAGATCCGGCGGAGGAGGAACACGCCTGTCACTGTGTTCTTTCCTCTTCACCAATGACATCTTGATGGTCCGTCAGCTCATATGAGCTAAACCTAACAACCTTCCCTTACTGACGCTGGTGTTCTGTGCTACAGCACAATTTTCACCAATTTAACCAAAACTGATGGAATCTTTTCAACGCCATCTGTGTATATTTCCAATTTCTTTTCCCATTGTGGACCTGTGATAAAATTCTCAGCGTTACAAGGTCTGTGGACTGTGAAAATGGATCCTGGCTGATCATTAGTGTGTTACTCGTTTTCAGCAGCTGTGCTCTTCAGCTTAAGCTCTTCCTGCCGGGCCAGAGGTGTTTGAACGTCACAGCCCGTTCTTACCTAACATGGGATCTAGCACTCTGTTTGCACAATAAATACAATGCCACATGAACTATACAACTGGGAAGGAGGTGGTAGGAAGGAGGAGGAGGAGGAGGAGAGAAAGGCAGCTGTAGGCTCTGGAGGATATACTGACTGACTCAAAAGTACTTCCTGCTTTAAAAACAGTGAAATGAAAAGGTTCTGTATCATCAAGCTGATTTAGAGGAGAGCTGCTGAGTTACAGGCTCTCTGGGGGAAAACAGCAGGAGAGTCGATACAATATCAGATCAATACTTCATTTAGATGGTCTGTAGAAGTTACATTCCTCACTAAATTATAAAACCAGAAATGAAGCAATGGACACACTGCTCACATCTTTCTCTGCTCAGCTAGAATGAGCATAAACACTTCCAAGCCTGTTGTTTGTGATGTTGGTGGAGACGTCAGTGTGGCTCTGGACACATGCCTGTCCTTCTATTCTCAGACAGATAACTTGCTTTAAGAGGATGTATGCAGCACAAAGAGCAGAGAGATGAGTGGGAGTGTTTGCTGGCACTCGTCAGTCCTTCACAGTTCAAGTCCTCGCCGTCTTTTCTCCACAAATGCGTTTGTTTGTATGCAGTGAAGTGCTGCTTTTGTCACGTGGGATTTATCCTGCATATGTCTGCAGCACGTTTGCTTTCAGCAAACCTTTTATATTCATATCAGACTTATTTTGGATTTGGGCTTTTTCTTAAATTAAAACACGGTCGATGTTTAGCTCAATAATACACATCACCTAGTTAGTCTGATCATAGCAGGACGCTCCAGGCATGAAGGAGAATTCCAGCCTCCAGATTGCGTCTCGGTAGGGGTGAGGGTTGAGTTCCCCACCAGGGAGGATCTGGTGTGATGGACGACCTGAGCACAAACTAAACACACTCTGGTGGCCTTGGAGACGCACCAAGGCCACAGAGCATGGCAGGCTTTTTTCTCACGGTGCAGGAAACATGAGCATGACCAAATGTTCAGACATGTTTCAATCTGCAACGTGATCAGGTTCTATTTCCAGTTATCAAGGTTTTCTGGCACAGCAAGAATCGCTATGAGCAGGTTTACAATCCTTCTCTGCATTCTCCCTGTGTGTGTAACTGAACACACACACACACAAACACGTGTTATTTTTGGCTCTGGACAGACTGAATAATAGTCTCAAACTTGCTTAACAAAGACTTGTTTGTTATTCTGAGGCAGATTATGGATGGAGTGAGCGGCTTTTTGTTTTTGGAGTCGTTGGCTGGAACCTGCAGGTAAACACGGCTAATGAGGTGAGATGTTGTAGCATGACTCATGCAAATTTTTTAGTCAAGTCAGTCCACATAGACATTTTTCCTCTTTCTTCACAAAGCTGTGAAATGCTTCTCTCTCTCTCTCTCTCTCTGTTTGCATCTACAGACAAACCACTGGTTCCATTAAACTCCCAGAGGATTTCATCACCTTCTCAGTGCAAGTTTGTGACTGAGCTGAAATCTTAGATTAGATCAGACACATAGTTGAAATATATATATATATATATAATTGAAATGAATGGAAAACTGCTCCAAAGGCAGCAGTGTTTTAGATGGAAAGTAAATGGATTTTGAAATGACAGAACAAGAATCAAAGCATTGCTCAGTGTGTAAACGTGTACAATGAAGCTGTGACTGAATGCGTTTATTCTTCGCTTATTTGAATAACATTAAAGGAGCTTGAAGAGATTTCATGGATCTTTTGCATTCTAGGAAGTCAAAGCTCAAACAAATTTTAGTCTCCAAAAGGTGCAAAATTTTCACACTTTCATTAACTTCTAAGGCCTGGTGCCTCGCACAGACGCGACTCGGACTTGATGGCTGTCTACGTTTCCTACATTTATGGTTCTCAGGCTTTCATGACAAACGCATCTGTTTCTCTGAGCTTCATGAATTGTGATATTCAAAACAAAAACTGCAGTAGTTTTAGCTCCGCCTCTCAGTTTGATCTTCTTCCTGGTCTTCACCTGACAGCTGTGGAGATTTTTCCACTTCTTGAGACAGGAATGTTCCTCAGACCTCATAGTACGGAATATCTCCTGTCAGGAAGTGGCAGCCATGTGTCATCTTTATAATCCATCATGGAGGAATCATAAAGGTGCAGGAACTTCTTCAACTCCTCTGCCAGTCACTCGTTCTTCCTCTTCCTTTCTCCTATACACTTCCCCTTCCTTCATGCCTGTTTGCTTGGCTGGCTGTTGATGAAGCATTTATATCAACATTTTTTCAAATCTGAAGTGGTGCGACAGCAACCCTCAAGTGTGACTTAAGAGCATATTTAAGTTTAGCATCATAGCGGCTATTTAGCATCATAACCTGCCAAAGATCAGATCTGATGACATCATCAGTCATTTTATTTATGTTTTTTGACGACTGAAGACGAGCAGCTAAAGCTAATCTGAGTTACTGTATACAAGCTAAAATATTACAAATTAGTTATTGCTGCTTTTACTGAAGGTAAAAAACTACTGTTTCTACGTTTACACTGATTCATTTTTACTCATGTTGGTACAGTTTGCAGTAGCATTTACTTCTAAAATCAGTGGGTGAATATAGATCCTGATAAGTTTGACCGTGGTGTTATTGATTCGTTTATTATTGTTTTAACAGTGGAGGATTCTGCTTCTTACTTAATATTCAGAGCAGATCTGTAGTGTAGAAGACTCAGAATTTACAGTGTCATGCTCACCTGTTTGAGCCTAATATATTCAATTTTCATACACATAACGTTACTGACAGTCATTTCCCAAAGCATACTACTGGAACGGTGAATTAAAAATGTTTTTCCTACCTTCCAGACCTCCATTAGTTTCAGTTCATTCTGCTATTAAAATCAACTTGTTGATACTTGAAACGTTCTTGGGATAGGTAATCCATCATCACCAACAAGACGTGTATTCAGGTTTTTTAGAAGTTATGTAATTTTAGTGTTTAAGCGCAATAAAAAGTGTGGAGTGAATGTATGCCTCCACCGGGGAATATAGTCCCAAAAGAAGACCTGCATTTATGGAAAAATTTAAAGGACCGTGACTTCATAAGGGAGTTTAAATAGTACTGTAAAAAGACAGAAATCTTTGTCTGTGGCACCAACATCTCTAGAACCAGCACTGTATGAAGCTGATATTCAGCAGGTTTATTTCTCAGGACCCAAAGATGTGCAGCGTCACGTGTGAAGTTGTTTGGATGAGCGGTTCTCGAATTAAGCTGTGCCAGTAAGAAGTAGCTGCATGGCAGGATACGCTCCAGGCGTGGCAGGATACGCTCCGGTCCAGTGGCACAGTCTCAACCTGACCCTGTACAGCTAACAAAGCTAGTTCAGAACTAGCTTGCAGAACTAAATGATGGCAGGCTGCGGCGCTCAACATAAAGTTCAGCCTGTTCTGAACATGCATGTTATCAGTTTGCACTAGTCTCCATGAATACTGAATGCAGCTACAGTTAGCAGGCTGCTCCTGTCATTGTGATTTGTATTTTTATCGCCCATTGTGATCGATCTTTTCCCATTGGACTGTAACCCCACTCCAACCCCACCCCACCCCCCTTTAAACCAATTCTGTCCACCATATTGAAATCACCGCTAAGGATGACATCATCATACATGATAAAGACAACATGTATGATCTGAAGATAACAACAAAAACGCCGGTGCATTGGAGACGACCATGAAACATGACGTTTTCACGAGGAAACACATCAACTCCCGTCAAAGTGCAACCAGAATTTGCACAGACCCTCTTTTGAGATGCTTTCAATCCTGTTTGCCAGAAATGATGTCAGTGTAGTCATGGCAACTATTCTTACACATCAGCCCTCACTGCTCCACTGTAAGAGCAGCACTCAAGTGCTATTTTCCCCCAGACAAATGTCAGATCTCATCTCTTAAATGGCAATGAGGTTTTTACTGCTGCTTTAAAAAGGGCTGCTGAAAATACAGAGAGAGAGAGAGAGAGAGACAGAGAGAGCTGTGTTGAGGTTAATTCTCTGCCTCGTTCTGCTTCATAAACAGCTGATCAGAAAGGTACAGCAGGAACATGAGGAGAAGGTGTAGCGAGCTAAAGAGTCCTGATCATTCATTGGTGGAGACGTTAACCTACAACAGGGTTCCCCACCTAGTTTTCCCCAAGGGCCAAATTATGTTAAGCATGCCAAGCCAAGGGCCACTACTCCCCCCCTATCTTTTTCTCTCATTTGGTCATAACAATGGAAAACAATTTTCTAATTTTTATTTATTTTTAAACGTTACCCCCTTTATAACCAGAGCGGTCTGGCACCGGGCCCAGCACTTCCGTTGTAGTGTTTGCGATGTTTTATTATCACCATTTCTTAATAAAATGGAGATATATGAATATCTACGAAAAGCTTAGATTCTCCCAAACAAAATGAGCCCAAGCGTGACATTTTATGACCACGCAATCCTGAGATAAATTTAACTAAAGCACAAGATAGCCTCTGAGCTAAAACCTAGCTTCGTCGCTTCTCGATGATGTAACTTCCGAGGGCAGTCTAAATTTTAAAATCCCTCTCTGTGATTCGACAGACTAGCAGAGGATTTGATTGATGGGTCAGTGGTCCTATCAGCTTTTACGTAGCCATGGCAACAGGCACACGTTCCTAGTCCGTAATATGTGCATAATATTCCACTGACAGACTGGAGACCGTGTGCTCGTCCCTATGTAGTGTTCACGATGTTTTACAATGACCATTTCTCAATAAAATAGAGATATATGAATATCTATGGAAAGCTTAGCTTCTCCTGAACAAAATGAGCCCAAGCGTGACATTTTAGACCACACAATCCCGAGATAACTGCAATTAAAGTACAAGATTTTTCAATTTTTTTTTAATTTTTTGAGAAGTCATCTGAGGGCCTGATAGATAGGAGCCGCGGGCCGCATTTGGCCCACGGGCCACCAGTTGGGGATCCCTGACCTACAACCTCCATGTCTATCCTGAGTATTAAGTTAATGACTGGACAGGAGAGTTTGGAGTTTTGGAGGGAGATAAAGAATGAAATGCAGCCACCGCCTCCGCCCGGCGCTCTCTGCCGTGGTGGCTGACACAGGCCTGTTTGGGGAAACCAGAGAAGGTGGAGCCATATTTCGCTGATGGAAGTCCTTTGCTAGAAATGGAGAAAGGTGATAGGCTGGTCAAAAAAAAAAGAGCGTCAGAACACAAAAAAGAGCCGCAATGCAGAAAAACGAGTGTTTCCAGGGCTGCCGTGTGTCTCCACGCTGAGCTCTCCTGGGAGGAGAGGCGGAGCAACCGTGACATCACCAGAATCACTATTCGGCGCAACTCAGCCCAGTCACCAGAAAGAGTCGAGCCAAAGAGTCGATTCAGGCAGTTTAGATGATGAAACAGAATCAGAGCTTTACTGTCAAACCATCCATATATACATTAAGTACACAGGCAGGATGAACTACTGTTTCTGCAGGACCTCCTGGTGCTACAGTTAACTTAGTACAGGCAGTCCCCAGGTTACAAACGAGTTCCATGCCCACGGCTGTTCAAAAGTCAGATTTTTACGTAAGTTGGAACAGTTACGTAAGGTGCTTATCTAGTGTATATATTTTACCTTTCTATNAGATTTTTACGTAAGTTGGAACAGTTACGTAAGGTGCTTATCTAGTGTATATATTTTACCTTTCTATGCATAAGAAACGTTAAAGAAAAACTTTCAGATATACTAAAAAATCGTAAACATAGAGAGAGAGAGAGAGAGAGAATGTCTGTGTGTGTGTGTGTGTGTGTGTGTGTGTGTGTGGGGGGGGTATAAAAAAACATGTAGGTTAACACTTACTCTCACTGCTATTGATATCTTGCGTCAGAAGAGGCGTTCTTCTGTTGTTTTGACATGCGTCGCAAAGCAGCGCGCCGTTCATTATTACGAATCATTGTACGTAAGTCGAATTTTTAATTTAATAGGCTTTATGGCGGTCAGTTCGTAATTCGGCTTGTTCCTAAGTCGGGCATTCGTAACCCGGGGACTGCCTGTACACGCAGACAAGAAGTGCAGTAACAAGAGCAAGAGCAAAGACAGAGAATAGTGCAAATAACACGTTTACTGTGCTGAAGAGTAAAAGTCTGTGCAAAGAGTTTGTAATTCCATAAAGTTCCATAAAGTGAGGTTGTGCAAACAGCAACGTTAAACTTTTGGTTTACGTCAATGATTACCTCACAGGGTCACTAGTGATGTCACTGATGATGCAGTCGCATCGGTGAACGCATCACAGGTCAATAATTATGTCACACTAGGTTTGTGCCATATTATATCATTCATGATAATACCGGTGAAATTTTTTTATAATATACATGTTTAACAAGAAGAAACTACACAAACATGTCAGAAAGTAGCAGGTTAGCATCTAATGTATTAGCTCCTAAAAAAAAGGGAGCTAGCTCTGTTGTTTGGAAATGTTTAGCTACAAGCTAACTGGCTAATAGCTACAAGCTAAATGGCTAACAGCTACAAGCTAACATGCTAACAGCTAAAGGTGGAAACACAAGAAATTAGTTTCTCCACCTGAAGCAGAAACGCCTGTGTGTACCAAGAATCACCAAGAATCACAGCCACTAGTGAGCGCTCCTTGTGCTAGCTTAGCTGTTAGCTCGGTGCTTACTGTCTGCCGTGACCCGCGGCGGCGTGGGTGGAGGGACGAGCTGGAATGTGGACACACAGCCAGCAGATTGAGAAGAATGTCGCGGGGAAGTGGAGAGTGATTCCACGTCGGTGTGAAAATCCATTAATCACAACTTCACCCTCATCAAAATGGAGGTCAAAGAGTGAACGCAGCATGTTTCCTCTCCGGCCTGCGCACGACTTTTCCATTCTTTCCCATTTCTTGCTTCTGTTGTGGAAGCGTTCCTGTTCCCTGTAGTCTGCTCCTCTTATCTGTTCCATTTTAAAAACGTTCTTATGCTTTTTCCCTCTAACAGGCTGACGGCTGGAACGATGCCACAGCAAACAGCCTGAACAAACCTGCTTCCAGCGGCGTCCATTAGCCTTTTTCCTATGTGTGTGTGTGCGTGTGTGTGTGTGTGTGTGTGTGCGCGCGCAATGTATTCGTTACGTTGTGGGGACAAAAATGTCTTAAGATGAGGTGCTTTCAGAACTTAAAGGACCATACCAGTGATTTTGTATGTTTGAGCCCAGTAAATACAATAGAGGTCTGAATCTGGCTGAATCCATGACGTTTCCATAAATCTGAGAGTTCCACGTGTTCATGTTCATGTTCCATTTGATTTGAATGAAACCGGGTCTCTGGTAACACACACATTTTCCCTTCCAATTAGGTATTTAATGAGATATTCAGAGTACAACGAAACCTCCAAAATTACTGCATTTCACCCAGCAGGGAAAGGGGCAGCAGAAGTCGATACCACTGTAATTAAAGTTTTAATTTAAACTTAATGAATAAACTTTTAACTTATTTTTTCAATACAAAAGTTTAGCAAATGATCAAACTTGCTGATAATGCAGCAAACTCCTGCTTTCTGAGGTCTGTACAAATAATGCCTGAAAACATCTGGTTTACGTGTGTATTTTCTCACGTAACACACACATTAATGAGCTGTATTAATAATAAAAATGCTCGCTGCATGTCGGCGGTAGAAAAACAGCCTCGCAGCCTCGCTGTCTTTACAACAGAATCATGGTCACCTGAAGCAGCAGATGGAAAATGGTGACAGACGTGGAAACGTTGTCATGGTAATTTGGCGCAATATAATTCAGTATTGGAGGATGCAATAGCATTTTAGCATTTTCTCACATTGTTCTATAAAAACAGGAAACTGGCTCTGACTGTTTAATATGCTTGTTAAAAGGCAGGAACGCTGACGCCATGTGGGTTCATCCCATTTTGCAGGAGAGCAAATAGCTGACAGAATTCCATCGGACAATTCAAAAACTGAGGATGGATGAAGAGATTTGTGCAATATTTCAGACAACTTATGTCGGCAGCTTCAATTTGATCACCTGCTTCAGTTGTTCATCATAAAGTTGTAAAGATGCAAACGGCAAGAACGAGTTTCTCGCTGTCCAGCTTTGAACCCGAGAATAAATCAACATCCGGTTCATGATTGCAGCAAGTGGGAAAAAGTTGGAAAATTTTAGCTTTTGCCGGCGCTTTTCAACTGGGTGTGTGGCTCTAAGACTTCCATTGTATTTCATTGAAAAGAATCAAACATCCTGATTTCCGTTTATCGCACGCATCAACATGTGAGTCAAACGTAAGAGGTAATGAGACGGTCGTCATGGCAGCCCACGTGATTGTGAACGCTCAGACGTTGGATCTTTTCCTGCTCATAATTCCTCCTCTCAGTCCAGCTTTGCTGTGTGTTGTTGCAGTAATGACAGAAATATGTGAAAATGACTTCAGAGAATACTAATCGCTCTGAGGCTCGCCTGCAAATCCAGACCTGCATCTGCTCCTGAGCGACAGATTGCTGTCATTAATGCAGAGCTAAAAAAAAAAAAAACTCAACACACAAACGTCACTCAAGCTGCTTAAAAATGCCAACAACAACGGTGAGTCATCACACCAAACTCTGACCGAGGAAGAGCAGGAGAGAGAAAACGCCAGAGTCTCATCCTCATCATCAACACAATGTCAGGATCTCATTATTATTCATAATAATACAATGAAGGATTTGGGTGTTTTTATATATATGGATTGTTTGTTCTGGTCTGAATCAGATCTGCAGATCGCTTGTTCTGGTCTGGATGAGGAACTAAATTGTTGGTTTGGTTCAGTTTCACACAGAAAAACATCCAATCAAAGCAAAATATATCAGCAAAAATTATGTGTTACGCAACTCTAAAGATTTCTTCATTTGGTGTAATTTAGCAGAATTTTGTAAAGAGATTGTATCAACATTTAGTAATACTTATTTACTTATTGTCTGTTTCACATGAAGAGTGGGTGTTCTGGTTGTTGTTTTTTTTATTCCTCCTGCCTTATGAATGCCCTTATGGGGTCTTACAAGAAATAAATTATTATTATTATTATTACGCGAACAGAAGTTCACTTATACTTCACTAATGCTCATGCACAGTCCCACGCTCTGTATTTGTCCTGTTCAGCAGCCAGCTGAGCTGCAGCGATGCAGCAGCGTTGCTGCATGCTGACATGTGCGTTCCTCTTCTCCACTTTCACCTGAGCAATAAAAATATGAAAGAATCAATACTGAGTTTCTACTGGGAATCAGAGTCTGAGGAGCTTTGAGTTTCACTGGAGCAGAGCGAAGGTGAAACTCCTCTGACGCTCGATACTTCCTGTTCATGGACTCTCTCTCTCTCTCTCTCTCTCTCTCTCTCTCTCTCTCTCTCTCTCCCTCCCTTTCTGTCTCTCTCTCTCGCTCTCTCTCTCTCTGAGGTCTGAGTGGTTTGATCATGATTTGGTTATGGGAAAAAGGAAGATGAGGAGCAGATGAGACAGGATGTGATGTAAGGCTTAAATCAGGTGTTTTATTCAACATTAAACTCTGGGAATAAGTAATTATTTCATTATTATTATGTTATTATTAATTCATCAGTTTTTAAACTGTCAGAATCTTTCAGTCTGAATAGCCAAAGTGATTTTGATGCTCAACTCGACTCGATCAACACGACCCAACGGACAGTTGTTTACTGATGATCCACTAAAGCTTTATTCTATTCAAAACAACACAACTGCACACACAAACACCTTCAGGTGGAACCAGTGCATGTCTGGAACTTTTACTTGATTAATTCCTATAAAGAATTTATCAACTATTGAATTTTTTTTTTTTACCTATTTTCTCCTGATCTACTATTTTGTTTCATCATTTATTTATACACTAAATACTAATAAACTCTCCTAAACTGTGGTCAAAAACAAGTCAGATGACTTGTAAAATCATGTAAAATAATTTTTCTGTCCTAAATAACATTTGTTAAAATATACATACATATCTATATCTATATAGATATAGATATAGATATATATAGATATAGATATATATCTATATATATCTATATCTGTATCTATATAGATATATATATATATATATATTTTTTTTTTTACACAGAATGTCACATTAGGTCAACTCAATAACCTACGCAACAGTGTGTGCACGTATGTGCGCACGTGTGCTGAGTCGCTCTCCAGTTTCAGAGTAGATAATTAATTATGCATTATTGAGAGACAGAAGCAGGGAGTGAAACAGCCTTTACTGCAGTCCCAGCACAACACACACACACACACACACACACACACACACACACACACTGTAATGACCGCTTAGTGTGTGTGTGTGTGTGTGTGTGTGTGTGTGTTCCTTTCTGAGGGGCGTTCAAAGTCAGACAGACAGTAACTTTATTTTTCTGGCTGTGCTGATTGTTCTCTAGAACTCTGCAACCTGATCCAAGCTTCCATCACTTCATACCATCACCTGGAACTGTTCTAATCTGTTCTGTTCTATTCTATTCTGTTCTGTTCTATTCTGTTGCACCAACTCTGCATTGTGTTTGTAGTATTTTCTGGTTTGTATTTCCAGGCTGAGATGCTCAAACCGCTGCAGTGGCTGAAGACAGATCTCACTACACTTCCTTCGACATGCATATAACATGTATGTGGTTTGTATTTTTGGGGCCCAAACATGTAAAACCACCAGTAAGGTCCTTTAAAATCTGGAGTGGTTTGAGCAAGGAACCTGTTAAAGGAACCACGTAGTTCTTACCTCAGATAGCTCCAGCTAAAGTACTTTCTAATACACACTACAGGCCAGACGTCTGAGGCCAGCCCCAGATTTAAAAAAAAAAATCATCAATAGACTGTTTGTTTTACAATTTATTACACAGAAAATGACAAAAATACATAAAATAAATTTAAGTAATTAGTTTGCTATAAGAATTAGTCACATCAAATCACTCTGAAGTCATTTCAAGCTCAGACTTTGGTTTGATCAAAGTAACTCCTCTGGCCTATCAGAATTCTAAAACCTTTTTCTTCTCTGTTGATTGGATGTAATTTTGGCATCATTTTGATGAATGTTTTGGATCGTTTCCTGCTGAAGAAAAAAATTCTGACCAATAATTGGTAAACTGGATGGAATTGCGTGTCTCTGAAGGATGGAATGGTAATTCTCTTTCTTCATAATTCCTTTAACTTGGACTAAGTTGATGCTCATGCTGTTGCTCTGCAGCCACGCCCAGCAACAGCATGAGCAGACTGTAGCACGTTAATCCTAAATGATGTGGGAGAAGGCAGACAGCAGGAATAGAACGTTAAAACACATCAGCAGGGAGCTGGAACACAGCAGGAGTGCTGCACTAATACAGACTGATGCCTTCATGAAAAATCATTTCTGTAGCCAGAGTGGCTACATGATGTGAGAAATGTTGACAAATTATTCTTGAAAACTAATTACTTACATTTATTTTATATATATTGTCATTTCCTGTGCAATAAATTGCAAAACAAACAGTGTATTGTTGATTTTTTTTTTTTTAAAATACGGCCTCAAACTTCTGGCTGCAGTGTAGTTCCGAACTTTCCACGTAAAAGTGCCTCATGCCACAGCCAGAGCTATGTCATCATCTCTCCTTCCTCCATTCCTGCACATGCGCGCACACACACACACACTTTGGCTGGCAGCAAGATGAGGCCTTGTTTTAAGGGTTTAATCAGAGGCGAGGGCACTCTTGAGCACAGCGAGGTGCTGCACTCAGACAAACGTTGATGAAAGACGAGGCAGAGGATGAGTGTAACTGAAGTGATGAAGAGAAGCCATCTGATTATTGATTAGGAGGTCGCCGCAGAGATCGCTCTGCTCTCAGATGGCCGACATGACATGCATATTTGAAGCAGTATTGATTGTGTTGGGCTTAGCAGTAACTAAAGCAAAGTTCACCGACGGATGTTAAGTTGACTGTTAAATATGACGGAGCTACGCTTAATAAGGCGCCGTATGAGGCTAGAACCAATGACTTAAACCTTATCTTCAGCAACAAATCATTTATTAAAGGACCATAACAAATCCTGCGCACACGTTACATTACGCAGACACAACAGTGGACGCATGGAATATATGACTTAATTGCAGCCAAAATGGCGAGCCAGAGGCCGCGTGTGAAGACGGGCACCACTTGAACTTTGATACAAAATTGGCGTCAAACAAGACAGCATCCCTGTGGACCTTCATTGACGATTGCACAACTGAAGAGACTCGGCGAAAAAGAGAGAGAGGGTTAAAAAGCAAGCAATGGTGAAAAACTTTGAAGAACGACCGTCAGAGGAAGTTCCTGCACCTTTCTGATTCCTCCAGGAGGGATTATTACTCAGGAGTCTGAGGAACACTCCTGTCACAGGTAGTGGAAAAATCTACACGACCAATATGTGGAAAAAACAGAAAGAAGAAATCATGAGGTGGAGCTGAAGAGCCTCCATACTGCAGCTTTTATCAGTTCAATTCATGAAGCATGATTGTCATGAAAGTGTGAGAACCACGAGTGCCACAACTCGCGTGCTCAGCGTTCACCAGGCCGTCAACGTGCGGCCCTGCTCCTCGGCTGGCTCTTTGTTTTTGTACATTGATCGGATTCAGACTCTGAGTTGGGGATGGTGTTTAGAGAGACGGAGTGAAAGTGTCTGAAAACATTCAGGCCTGATGGGTCCTGGATAATCTGCGGTCAACGCCAAAGGAAACGAAGTCAAAGCCACAGAGAGAGAAGCCGTTTGACTCGTCTGTGTCAGGCTCACGTTACACGAGAGTTCAGCTCGCTCAACAGGAAGCGGTCAGACAGATCACTAACGGATGGAATGACCCGGAAAACACGGTGACACGTGTCGATGGCCTGCTTGTTTTTGGTGATGATTTTTCTGTTCCTCAAACAGGAAATCCATCAGGAGCAAACAGACACGGAGAAACCAGCAGGCCGTCAGAGCCTGACGGAGGTGTTTTTCCCATCTCTCCTCCTCGTCTTTTAATAGCGTGGGATGGTGCAGCAGAAGACTTTTCCTGCCAGCTTTCTCTTAGGTTACAGCACCAGAAGCTGCTGACATGCAAACATCGGGACACTTCATCCAAAACCAGCCGCCAGACATTTTTACACGCCTGCAACATATCTGACAGGACTGGAGCATAAAGCTGTTGATGTAGGAACCCGACTGTTATCTGCCTGCACAGCTGTGGCAATAACTCAGATTAAACGGAATATGATTGACTGCGTGAGGAGTAATTGAAATTGATTAATTGTCTGAGCAACAGAAGTGAATCCCTGCAGTCTGCAGGAGTTATAGAAGCTACGAGAGCTAAACTCTGCATTATCACGCACGTCACAAAACAACAGGCCAACGCAGCAGAGCAATGCAGCCAAAACACGGCAGTTCCTTACTATAGGATTAAAATAACACGGAAAGTCTGAAGGTAAAACATGCAGGTAAAATCTGACACTTGATTTGACAGAAAACATGCTTTAAAGGACCATACAAGCCATTTTGCACGTTTGGGCTGAATATATTTAATTTTCATACAGTTATGTTTCTGACAATCATTTCCCAAAGCATACTACTGGAACGGTGAATTAAAAATGTTTTTCCTACCTTCCAGACCTCCATTGGTTTCAGTTCATTCTGGTATGCTATTAAAATCAACAAGCATTTTCAGATCACCCCACACTTTTTATTGAGCTTAAATGCTAAAATTACATAACTTCTAAAAAAAAAAAAAACCTCGTCTTGTTGGTGATGATGGATTACCTATCCCAAGAACGTTTACAGTATCAACAAGTTGATTTTAATAGCAGAATGAACTGAAACCAATGGAGGTCTGGAAGGTAGGAAAAACATTTTTAATTCACTGTTCCAGTAGTATGCTTTGGGAAATGACTGTCAGTAACTTAACATGTATGAAAATTGTATCAGGTTCAAACATGCAAAATGGCCGGTATGGTCCTTTAACATAAGTTATCAAATGGGTAAACATGCATGATAAAACTTTTCTCTCCTCTGATTAAGACAAAATCAATTTTTGAAACATCTGATTATGGCGTTACATAGTAACGAGGACATGATAACAAAATCCAACAATAATAATAAATTTAAAAAAAAAATAAATAAGTAAAGGAATAACCTGAAATAAATCATCAGAAGTGCAAGATCTATAACAAGCTTGTCTCGTTTTGAAGGTTTGACCCAGAAATGTTCGATCTCACTGAAGGAGTCTGAAGAAGATCTAGAGTCAAAGATGTCCTGACCTCCATGTGTCAAACACGCTGACCTTTACCTCACCATAAATCACGCCAAGAGCTAGAAACTGGAAACGCGTACCACTCTGTGTGCGAGTGTGTGTGTGTACTTGGTCACACAAAAATACATGAACACTGACATGCGCCTCTTGTTTGTGTGTCAGTTCCTCAAAACGCTAAACGTGCCACTTGAGCAGCCACAGATCAAACACAGCAGGAAAAGTGATGATCACTTTTTTCCTCACAATCACTTCACACTGCACGGACCCACACGCAGGCAAATGTGACTCTAAACATCCAGCCAATCACAGCTCACCTCTCACACGCTCACATGCTGTTTGTGTAAAACACTCCACGCCGCAGCAGCGTTGCATAATATCCAGGAAAGTCCACATTAGCACATGAATGAGCATCAAAACTGGTGAATTACAGCCTCGCCGTGCTTTCAACACGTCCTCTTCCTGCTCTCTCTCCCTCTCTCTTCATTAGATGAAGGGAAAACAGGAATGCTGTTCCCGTCAGGGTGAACCTCGGTGAGAAAAGCATCACAGGTGTTTGTCCTGCATTTTGCTCTTTTTTTTTAAATTCTGAATAACACTGAGAGCAATTATTGCCTCGCAGCATTCAGAGGGGAAAACAGAGGGATTGAGCTTACAGGGGAATGAAAAAGGGGTTGGGAGTCAAGGGAGCGTGAAAAACGAGAACATAAATCATCTGAATGAGACACACGAGTCAGTAAGCAGAATTATGTTGTGAATCTCACATCGGCAACTTAGAGCCTCACAACACATCATCAAACTTCAGATTTACTACACGCTGCTACGGCAAAACCGACAGAAGGGAAGGAGGTGAGGAAAGGAAGCAAGGAAGGAGGGAAGGAAGTGAGAAGTGAGCAAGTAAGGAAGGAAAGAAGCGAGAAAGGAGGCAAACAAAGGAAATGCATAGAAAAGATGAAAGGAAAGAAAAAAATGAAGAAGGAAGCAAAGAAGGAACACAGGGAAAAGGGAGGAAGGAAGGAAGGAAGGAAGGAAGGAAGGAAGGAAGGAAGGAAGGACGGGAAATGATGGAAATGCCACATAAGGTTAACTGAATTATACGTACACACACACACACACCATGATGGAGGCTGGAATGTGGACGGGGTTTCCTCATATGACGCGGCTCAGCCTGAGAAGGGAAAGCAACAGGAAGTCAGGCGGATCGGCTGCTAAAAGGTCAAACACATGAGGGAAGTTGGTCATTGTTTGAACGGAGGTCTCTGTGTTTGTCCACGTTCTTTCTGAGCTGCTGTATAAACACAATGATGAGTCTAGGCGGTTCCTTCAGGACAGGGGGGAGTGGGGATGCGGCGGCGGCGGCGGCGGTCTGCAGGACGGCGAGAGTCCATCTCATCTCTTAATTACTGTCCTGGCTCAGCCTGAGCCGGATAATAACTGCTGCTGCTACGAGCTGGAAACTAGAGCGGACACACAGAGAGAGCAGAACACACAGGGCTCAACTAGGCCTAACAGGGCCATCTGGACTAATACATCACACACACACACACACACTTTGTTTGGTAATAACCCACTGGCCACGCTAAACCCTGTTCCCCGTCACAGCTGATTTATAAGCACATTCTTCATCGTCACCTGAAAACACCTTCATCAGAGCCAAAAACAGATAAATACACCACGTATTAGAGATGGCCGATAAAATAATATCGTCATATCTGAAAGCAAAAATGATGTGGCGAAGCACAAAAAAGTAGCAATGAACAGCGTGTTAGCAGTGACTGTAGATTAAAAAATGTAGATTAAAAAACAAATTCAGTAAACAGTGTAAACAGAACAAGCTAAACTATTATTAACTGAGTTAGAATGTGTGAAACAGTCACAGATAAGCACACACACACACACAGTCTGTGATTGAGGCTAAGGACTCAATTGACGTTAGCGTAGCGGCTAAGCTAACACTGTTCATACATCACCATAAATCTTTGAAAAATATTCTCGTCAGGATGTTGTATCTTAGGTTGAGCTTTTTATTTTTAAAGTCTCTTAAAAGACTTTTTGAAAAGTCTCTTTTAAAAGTCACTGGTTGAACTGGTGTCATCTTTAGTGAAACAAAAAGTCACCATTCCGCCGTTAGCTTGTTCTGTCACAGGAAGTATTGCTAGCTAACGCTCCAGCTATGCTTGATGAGTCAACATCACTTCCTGTTTGTTTTCTGTCTCTAATCAGCTGATTGGCTCTCCTCCTCATGTGACTTTCTTGGTATTCACCAGGTGTTTCTGCTTCAGGTGGGGAAACTAATTTGTTGTGTTTCCGCCTTTAGCTGTTAGCAGTTAGCTTGTAGCTGAACCATTTCAAACAACAGAGGAAATAATTCATCAGACGCTGACATGATACTTTCAGACATGAGGTTTAGTTTCTTTTTCTTCTCATGAATACTATGAAAATTCACCAACTCGTCATCACGCCACAATATCATCAATATCATGATATTTCAAATTTTTATCACATCAAAAATGATACTGGTATTATCATGAGTGATATGATGTGGCACAGCACGACCACATATGCTGCTGGAAGCGTAAGGCCTGTGTCACGTGCTAAGCGTTAGCGTTGCCACTGAGCTTGGCGTTCAGAGCTCTGAACCAAACGCTGACAGGAAGCGCTCTTTGCTAATGACATGCTGACGTTACCATGGACATCACAACAAAGAAGACTCCGGCTCTTCTTCTCATTCAGAGAAGAAAAGCTAAAAAACAGTGAATGTGTGTGTATGAAACCTTGTTGAGTCGCCACAGAATTCAGTTAATTCAAACCTGGCATCATGTCTGACTGCTGACATTTCGCCAAGCAAGCGCCTTTTTTTCCCAGAACATGATATGATTTGGACAACACTGGTAATTCCTTCTTGTCTGTATATGCGATGTATACACATTTCGAAATGTTGTTAATAAAGTTTTGGAGCTAAAAAACAAAAAAAAAAAAAAAAAAAAAACTTGGAAAACTGTGGCGCTTTTGCGCTACATGCTATTCTCTGATTGGTTGCACATTGGAAAGGTCAGTGTCAGAAAGGTCAAAGTTGAATTTGACTGAACTTTGAGCACTGTGTCAAAACAGACAATCCAAGCACTGCTTGGCACTCAAGGTGGCGTGACGTGACGCTAAGAGTCACCGCTCAGCTAATGGTTTCACATGCTAAGTGTTGAGTGTTGTGCTGACCTGGGATTTCCATTATTGTGTATTGGGAGCTGAGCGGTCACGTCACGCCACCTTGAGTGCCTTGTGGTGCTAGGGATTTTCCATTTTGATGTGGCACTCAAAGTTCAATCAAATTCAACTTTGACCTTTCCGACTCTGACCTTTCCAATGCGCAACCAATCACAGGACAGTAAGCAGAAACGCCACAGCGATGGAGGAGAAGTTATGAGCTTCTCCTCCATCGCTGTGGCGTTTCTGCTTGTAGAACAGTTTAGAATGGTGACTCAACATTCGCCGTTTTTTTGCTTTTCTTCTCTGAATGAGAAGAAGAGCCGGAGTCTTCTTTGTTGCAACGTCCATGTCACTACCCGATTTGACCCGGAAACCCGATTTGGACCACGACTGTGCAAAGATCACCCATGGCAACCGTCAACGTGTCATTAGCAATGAGCTTCCTGTCAGTGCTTAGTTGAGCGGCGCTGCTCAGACTCCGCTCAGGAACAAGCAGAGCTCTGATGCCAAGCTCAGCGGCAACGCTCAAAGCTTACCGTATATACTGGAGTATAAGCCGAGCTTTTATTACCAAATTTCACAAATCAGGGGTTAGGGTTATACGTGATAAATTCAGATTTGATCCCAGAGAAGGAAATTTCCAGGGGTGGAAATACTACCATTACCACTACCCATGAAACTAGTTTAAATCATACCTTAGAATGAGATATTTCCTGACTAAACATCTTATCAGCACATTTTGCGGCAGCCAGTAAGCTCTGCTGTGATTGGTCAGTTACGGTAATCAGCTGCTGAAATAAATATCATGTTTACCAGTAAGTGGATTATTTTCAGAAAATCACAGGATTACTATGACAATACCCAGAAAAACAGGTAATTTGCTAAACAAATAAATTGATGAACAACATCAGGTTAGGGTTACGAGATCGGCTTATACTGGAGTATATACTGCAGCTTGTGAAACATTCTGTGCTGTATGTAGGTGAGTGGTCTGTGCTGTAAAGCAGCAGGTGTTGCTGTAAATACACGCAGCCTAAACCTGCTCACAGAGCCGCTTTGTGGCATCTCTCTCTGGGAACATATGGGCTGATGAGGATCAATGGCAGATATATTAGCAGCGACACTAACGCTAATCGCTGGGACTTTCTAAAACGCTCTTCTTCCTGCTGCAGACTTGCACGCACACACACATAAAAGATCCCAGAGAGTCAACCTCAGTCCTTCAGCAGGCCTGTGGATCCAAGGACAAAAGTCTCCTTTTAAGACTTTATTGATCAAAGACACAGAACATGTTAGCTAACAGAGCGTAACAGCAGCTGTCTGTCCGCTTCTCCTTTACATCTGCTGCTGCTGAGAGAAGAATATCGATCGCTGGGAAAGTAATAACGCAGATTCTGTCTGAAGGGTTTTATCTGTGTCAAAATTCATTTTCAACAATACTAACACGTCAGCTTCAAGAAGAAATGTAGAACATAAGACTCAACTCTGCAGCTAAAAATGAGAGCTGGAAGAAGTATTCCAATATTTAACAACTTTTAAAACACTCAGTTACTAGTAAAAGTACTGCAGGACAGGACAGGACAGGAGGTCGTATTAGTTGTATTTATACTTCAATCTGACTGAAAAGTAACTAATGACTACAGCCATCAGATAAAGAAAGTGACGTAAGAAACGATATCTTTAAAAATTAAAATACTCATAGTTACTGTTCAGCTCCACTTGCACATGCTAAATGAGCACATGAACAGCAGAAATGCTGCTTTCTTTGGAGCGTCTGCAGATTATTTCTGCTGAACTATTTTTCTGAACTCCATCAGACTTCCACGTAATTGATCAGAGTTTACATCAGAGGCAGAATTCCCTCAAAGACAAGCTTCTGTATTCCTTTTCACTGAGTCGCACGATGCAGAAATTCTCTCCTTTATCTGTCAGCGAGCTGCTGTTCCTGCAGCTCAACACATTCACCTGAGAACCTGTTCACCTGTAGAACCTGAGCACCTGTAGAACCTGTTCAGCTACAGAATCCTATTCATCTGTAGAACCTGAGTACCTGTAGAACCTGTTCACCTGTAGAACCTGAGCACCTGTAGAGCCTGTTCAGCTACAGAACCCTATTCATCTGTAGAACCTGTTCACCTGTAGAACCTGAGCACCTGTAGAACCTGTTCACCTATAGAACCTGAGCACCTGCAGAACCTGAGTACCTGTAGAACCTGTTCAGCTACAGAACCCTATTCACCTGTAGAACCTGTTCACCTGTAGATCCTGAGCACCTGTAGAACCTGTTCACCTGTAAAACCTGAGCACCTGTAGAACCTGAGTACCCGTAGAACCTGTTCAGCTACAGAACCCTATTCACCTGTAGAACCTGTTCACCTGTAGATCCTGAGCACCTGTAGAACCTGAGCACCTGTAGAACCTGTTCACCTGTAGAACCTGAGTACCTATAGAACCTGAGCACATGTAGAACCTGTTCACCTGTAGAACCTGAGCACCTGTAGAACCTGATCAGCTACAGAATCCTATTCATCTGTAGAACCTGAGTACCTGTAGAACCTGTTCACCTGTAGAACCTGAGCACCTGTAGAACCTGTTCAGCTACAGAACCCTATTCACCTGTAGAACCTGTTCACCTGTAGATCCTGAGCACCTGTAGAACCTGAGCACCTGTAGAACCTGTTCACCTGTAGAACCTGAGTACCTATAGAACCTGAGCACATGTAGAACCTGTTCACCTGTAGAACCTGAGCACCTGTAGAACCTGAGTACCTATAGAACCTGTTCACCTGTAGAACCTGTTCACCTGTAGAACCTGTTCACCTGTAAAACCTGAGCACCTGTAGAACCTGTTCACCTGTAAAACCTGTTCACCTGTAAAACCTGTTCACCTGTAGAACCTGAGCACCAGTGCCCTATTCCTTTCTACCTACACGATTATTCTTTCTAACAACATGAGCAAAGAAAAAGCTGCTCTGATTGAGGTTCTAGATGGATTTTTTCCTTCAGCGAGCAGCTTTTATCATCTGCAGGCTTTTCCTGGTAAAAGAACTCGACTACAGCTCAGCTCACACACACACACACACACACATATATATATACACAAAGACACACATTTACACATACACATTTTTGAGTATTCTCATTCTCTCTCTCATGAATGTTTGATGTCAGCTGCTCTGAGTCTGTCGTTCACGTGTTTGTGCTCAGGAAAAAACTGGTCCTGCACTGTTTTAGCCCATGGTGGACTTAAAGGAGCATACCAGTGGTTTTGCATGTTGTAGCTCAGGGGTATTCACCTAAAATTCACTGGGTCCAGTTCCTCAGCTACTTAGTTACTAGTTAGTTAGTTCCTCAGCTGTCTCCCCTGTGGGTCCGTAACCGTAACCACCAGATATTACACAGAACTATGACTCAGAAGCTTCATGGAAAAACTATAAAACGTCAACTTCAACATTTTTCCAATAAAATTTTCCAATAAAATGCTTTTTTTTTAGTTACAAGTATATTTTCAAACGTGAACTTGGTCTTAAAAATAAAGCTCTCTTCATTTCTCTAAACAACTTTTTTTGAATCCTGTACATTCTCATAAAAAGTCAACGTGTGTATCTTTAGTAAAACTGAGGCATAAAACAGGAAAACTGAGGATAGAAGTTTATTTAGCGTTGCCTTTTTCTGATGTCACAGGCTGAACAGATCAGACACGTATTGCTGCTGGAAGAATAAAAACAGGTTTATATGTCACTTATCCTTCAACTCTCATGTTTCTTCCTCAACTTTTCTATCTTTGAGCTGTTTGGCTACTCCGTTGCGCGTATGACTGCTAGCGCGTCTGCTCAGCTAATTGTCAGGGCAGAGTGAGTCTTAATGTGATTGGACAAGAGGCCAGAGGACCCAGCTGAGCTGTCCATGCTGTGCCTGCTGAAAATTCTCTTCACCTTAAAATATAAATTCATATTAATGTCATAAGAAATGCTCAGCGGTCCAGATAAAAGCCTCTGTGGGTCCGGATCTGGACCTGAGTTTGCTAGTTGGTGACCACTGTTATAGCCCAATAAATGCAACCCGTGTTCCCAATACCTGTCCCAAAACTAGAAGAATTGTTTTTCCTACCTTCCAGACTGTCATTGGTTTAAGTTTATTCCAGTACAACATAAAAATCAACTAGTACAGACTTGAAATGTGCTGAGATAAATAATCATCACATGAACTAAACGGCTTTTATCCAGAAATTAAAAAAGGCTGTGCTTTTTACAGGTAAAACACACCTGACTTTTAAGGTGAACCTGAAACATTTGAGTTTGAAAAATTAGAGGATTTGGCAAAATAATATGAGTTTCATGTTTTGGAAAATGGCTGTCAGTAATGTAACATGTATGTGTTTAGATTTTATCACGAGTATGATTTCAAAACAACAGTGGCGTGTTTCTCGTTGGAGAGCAGGGTTTGCGAGGATGCAGCAGTTTATAGAGGCGACTATGACTTTGCTATTTCAGACAGGTAGAAAAGTCATTGTTTGGTGTCCAAAAGCAGCAAACGCAGCATGAGAAGCTTTCACAAATGAAGCGTGGGCGACTTTCCCGCCCACAGAATCCACCCGGAGTGTTTTTCAGCAGCTTTCCTTTACTGCTGTTTGGAATTTTTCAGCGTGTATAATCCATGATCATAAATTCCTCTACGGCTGTTTGCCAATACACGCTGTGTGTTGAGACACTTTTTTCTGTGTTCTCCCCTCCCAACACAACACACACACACACACACACACAGAGCGAGAGCTTCCACCTATCCTGACACCCTGTGGATCCTCTCAGAGCCATATGTCTCCTCGCCGTCGTCACAGCAACAATCTGAGCCCATCATGCTTTGCTGTCTTATCACGCAAATGAAGAGGAAGCGAGAAGCGACCTGCAGGCTGACCTCACCTGACTGATTCTTCACGCCTGACCTGCTGCCTAATGACTTCACCAACACGCTAAAAACAGCTGATACAGACAAATTAACTCCTCTAAACTTTGCAGTATTACTTGAAAGCACTGATTTATTTATTAAACTATTTCCTAAGCTGTGAGGAGGCGCGTGTGTGTGTGTGTAGTCTCAGCACGATTAATCACATAAACAAGGAAAAAACTTTCACAAACTTTCACTTCAGGAAAGGGGAGGGCTTATTAACAGAAATTCTGTGTTTGTTTGTTTTTTTATCTTACCTTGATTATAAACGGGGATAATGGCACACAGTTTCACTTCCAATTCTCTCCGTGGAGCGTGGATACGTCACCTCCTCTCCTCTCTGTGATGGGATACAAGGTCTTAAATCTGAATCTTTCCGTTGCTCATAAAAACTTGTGCAGGGACACTTTGGTTTATGAGGACTAATCATGTAAAGTGGTATTACAGTGGTATTCAACATTTTCTCCTTCTGGACCTATATCATAACTGTATAAAATATATCAAACCATTTTATTCTGATGAATCGGCATCATCTTATCTATACATTGATGCTAGCTGCATTGATGCTAGGCTGATTTATAAATGTGGCTCCTGACCCAGAAAATATTTTAATCCACCAGATCTCGATCAAAATGTACCTGTTGATAGTCCATCATAGAAGGGACATGCCTGAATTTTTTTCACTGAAGGACCATACCGGTCATTTTGCACGTTTGAGCCTAATATATTCAATTTTCATACATGTAACATTACTGACAATCATTTCCCAAAGCATACTACTGGAACAGTGAATTAAAAATGTTTTTCCTGCCTTCCACACCTCCATTGGTTTCAGTTCATTCTGCTATTAAAATCAACTTGATACTTGAAACGTTCTTGGGATAGGTAATCCATCATCACCAACAAGACGTTTTTCAGGGTTTTTTTTTTTTAAAGAAGTTATGCAGTTTTAGCATTTAAGCTCAATAAAAAGCGTGGAGTGATCTGAAGATGCTTCCTGTTGTCAGTTCTTCACTTGAATGCAGCACTAGGAAGCATTTTCAGATTTCAGTAGAATCCAAAATCAGAAAACGAAAAAACAATTTATTTCATTATTCACTGACAAATCTAACATATAAAAAACAAATAATAAATTGGTTTTCGTACTTTTGATTTTATGCTCAAATTAAAAAAAATAGCAAATGAGAAAACGACCGAACTTGATTTTGATATTTAAACGTTCCAAATTTGGGAGAGGGGGCGCCATAACATTAAACAACGTACGTTTACTTTACTGAATTAACTGAACAGATTAAACTACAATACCTGAAAGATTCTGCCGATATACGCTGTTGTCATGTCATCTTCCTTGAGAGTTTTGCGTTTATTTCCTCTGAACAAGATGAAATTCTCCATGATCGTCCGTGCTAGCAAAACACGGAATTAAGCTAACAATTTGCTAACTTCCGGGTCATAACAATTCGGTAAATTTAAATATCAACATCAAGTTCGGTCCGTGGTCCCGTTTTCTCATTTTGTTTTTAACTTGACCATAAAATTGAAAGTACGAAAAAGATGTTATTTATTTTTTATGTTGGATTTGTGAATGAATGTGAAAAGCACGAATGATTCGACTACTAACGGATTATTTATTAATAAATACATTATTTATGTCGCTTTGGTTTTTCTACAATCCGGAATTAAAACAAGCGCGTTCCAACAAGAGCCAATGAGATGTTTATATTTTGCGTCACAGTAGGAACGTGCTGCGATAGGCTAGTTTACACATCAATCACGTGCTGTCAGTGTTGCCTTCACGGCAGGCAGACAGAAACGGAGCAAAACGTTTCCCATCAGCGTGTCGCTGCGGCGTGAAGTAAATGAGGATCTGCAAATTGTTTTGTTTTTTAAAATCACCAAGATGTTTCAGTTTGTTTTCCAGAGTCGCAGATGTGAGTAAAGAGGAATGTTTGGAACGTAAAAGTTACACCACAAACTAAAACCTTTTTCCCAGAGGTCTAAAACAGATATAGATAACATCATTCAGAAGTTATTCAAATATACCATTAAATACGAGCCAAAACAAACATTTTCCCTCCGTGTTTTACTTTTAGTGTAGGTTTTTTTTTTTTTTTTTANGTTTTTTTTTTTTTTTTTAACATTTCCTTCATCTTGTTTTCATGTTTTTACTGCAGTTGAAGGATTCATGCACCTCTATGGGATGAGAAATTTATGAGAAGTATTTTTTTGTTTATGAGACTGAAAGCTTCTGACATTTACCTGCTGCAGGAGATGCTGACAGCCAGACGTCCTGCTGCAGCATTAAAGCCTCCTGATCGTCCTCCAGCATGAGAAGATCCACTTCAAACCTCATTCAGGACTCAAACCCAGAACAGAGTGGACTAATCACAGGCTGGCAGCTACCATGGCACTGCAACTCAACCACGCCACCTGGTGTTGGCAAAGAAAAGCTGCATCCAGCTAAAATCAGATATGACCCTTTTTCTGCCTGGTAACAGAAAAGAAGTACTGCAGTAGTTTTTTTGTTCGGTATTGTCGAATTTGACCTTGCAGGACAATCAAACCTCAAACAAACCTCATGACCTCACATAGTCTGTACCTCATTTATAATAAGAACAATAAGAGAACAAAATAAACTTTGCCCACAAAAGCTGGTTTAATTGATTGTTAAAAATGATTAAGGCTAAGGATGCTGTAAAGTGTAACGGGGGGAGGGGGAGGCTCGGCCGAGCACAGGTGAGGAAGAATGAGGAGGAGACGAGTTAAATCATTCTAGTGACTAAAGGACCATATCAGTGATTTTGCAGGTTTGAGCCCATCTTGTCCTGGGACTATATTTCCTGGTGGAGACGTACATTTACTTCTGTACAGCTCCATGTCAGATCTAATATTTATTGCTACAGTTTTATGTTCAGGAAAATAGCTGTCAGTAATATAACGTGGATGCAAGTTGTATTCATTGGGCTCAAATATTCAAATCACCAGCATATTCCTTTAAATTCATGTTACTTTTTTTTTCCTATGCTGGAGTTGAAAACTGAGCATCTTTACTCATAATGCTCTGCTGTAAAAGCTGCTCGCTGGCCTCCTCTCCCCCCAGAAACAGTGCATAGCTCAGTAATGTTCCCCGTTAAATCAGATTCCTATCAATTCAAAACAATAAACCCAAGCCATCGCCATGTTTCATACACATATAGAATCATATATATTCATATTCAATGTACAAACATACATTCTGAATAGCAAAGGCTCAACCGCTGAAATAAATACTGAAATGGCTAAACTGCGATAACGTCTCTACACGTGCACACGCTCGCACGAGGACGTAGTGCTGATCACACAAAGAGAAAACGCAGCAGGGCGCCGCACAGAGGCCACGTCTCACGCTACACCCTGTCCGACATCACGCCAGACCGCCTGCTAAACAGAGTTCATAGGAGAGACGTACAAAAAGTTCATAAAAATAGCTTTAAAACGGTTTCTGAAAGAATCCGTTTGCCGTATGGTAACGATTGAGGAAAATGTCAGCCGTGTTGACCTCATAATGAGGTTTGTTTGTATACTCTTCTCATAGTTACAAGTCTTCTCTTCTTCTCTCACACCTGAAAAATATTTACCATCGCTTTCCAAGTATGAAAGTCAAAAAATATACTATCTATACAAGGATTCCTAATACAAAAGCTGCTTGTTAGCTACATGGAGGCAGAGTAACGTGCATCAGTCTCGTTCTTTTTCCTTTGGTAGCAAACGTGTAACATTCTTTAAAGAAGAATAAATACTTTTCCACACCTGAAACTTTGTCTCTTCAAACCACAAAACAAGGCAGCAAATATCTGTAAAGGGTCGACTGGCTGGAGGAATCGGATTCATCTACAAAGCCAAAGGACGGGAGGACGTAGTTTTATCATGTCATTTACTGAGATAACAGGTAATGTCCACCTGAAAGACGGCGTGAGGAAGAGTCTTTCAGCACTGCAGCGTGGATCGTAAGGCGGAGTAACACGTGGAGCACCGCCCACATATAAATGGAGGCGGAGCTACAACCTGGATAAGAGAAGGTGTGAAACCCAGCAAAGCAACAACTTAGCAAACAACTGAAGGTGTTAAACGCGAGAGAAGACTCGCGTTAACGTCCGTCAGGCGACCCAGGTCAGGCTACGTTGTGTCGCCGTACCGAAACGAACCACAAACGGCGGTTTGGACAGCGGAGACGCTTCAGTCAGTTTGCAGCCGCTTGTTTTTTTTAACAAAGCAAAACACAAAGATCTCGCTACTTTTACTGGAATTCCAAATAACTCATAATGTGAATCTCTGCCAAGAAAAAACGATGATCACAATAACGGACGCGCTACGGCATAATGGATGCTACCGACTAGCGCGCTCTGCTAGCATCGCTATGAGAGACGTTAGACGGCATCAGGATGAAGGATTGTCAGCAGAAGGTTGGTATTGTGTTTCTGTTGCGGAAATGTCGCGGCTGAAGCAGCGAAGACGTTATTTGCTGTAATTCCCAGAATCTTCCCGGAATTTAAACGCCAAAGAGAGAAAGAAGTTCCTCCTCTAGACCAGTGGTTCTCAATCCTGGTCCTGGGGAGCCACAGCACTGCTCTGCTTTACCAGCACCTGATTAGCTAAATCAGGTGTGTTTAGCCAGTCGAGATCTGGGAGGCTCCAACTCTTGATCACAAGAGCCAGGAGAGATGGAAAACCTGCAGTGCTGTGGATCCTGAGGACCTGGAATGAGGACCTCGGAACTGGTACTCCACCCAACGTGTAACCCCGCCTCACTTTAGATGTTCAGCCAATGAGGATGGTCCTGGGTGGTGATCCACATGTTACCCCGCCCCCGCCTGTAACTCTGCCCAAGAATTGAAGATGCAGTGAAGTGTGGCTGGTTCAAACAGATCCCAGAACGATGAATCGATGATCTGTTGCTTTTGTCTGGTAATCGATTGAACTGGACTTTATCCAATCAAAAGCCAAGATGATGAAAAAAAAAAAGTGAAGAAAGGGATGAAATAGGATCTGAGAATTTTTTTGTCCTTATGAGGATCTCACAAGAAGTGATTCTCCATCCAGGAGGGACGACGCCAACAAAAAGCAATGATTGCTGCTTTTTCAATAACATCGTTACCTCAAATAATATTAAAAGAGCAACAAGCATAACAGATTGCAGTTTCAATCGAAGCAAAAACTGAAAATTAAAAAATAAAACAAGTAAATAAAATAAAAGAAACATGCGGTTGTGTGAATCTGAGTTTCTTCTTTCTGCTCTTGTTCAGAGTTTCTGAGGAAAATCAAAGTGCTGATCTCAAGCTGAGGAGAAGCTTCAACTTCCTCCTCCGGGGCGGCGTGCTGCCAGAAGGGTCAGAGGTCACAGGCCAGAGTTCAGTCCTCGCTGACCAGGATCTGCCAGACGATGAGGTGGCTTCGTTCGGCTGTAGCCAGGTGAGGCTGCAGATTCATGGTGGGCTCCTCCCCCTCCTCACCAGCCTCATCACCTGCACACAGAAATCACCTTCACCTCCAAACGCCCTGCAGACACGAATAACGACCAGACCTTTCCTCCTTGTAAACTCACCCATCCTGAAGTCGATGTAACCTTCGCCGCCGCTCATCACCAACATAGACTTGGTTCCTTCCTGAGATGCAGCATCTGTTGCCTTGTTGCACGCCGCCGCCGCCGCCGCCTCCCCGCAGGACGGAACCATATGACCTAAATAACAAACACCATTAGACTGTTTCCAGGCCGCCATGTTGTTCTGGTGATAATATATAACGAGCTTATTAATTAACACATTATTTCAGTGAACACATTTGAAGCTCTGAGTTGCCTTTAGTATTTTGGAAAGTAAATTTATTATAGCAAACAGCTAATTACACGTTATAGAAGCTACTCTGATGTAGCGTTAGACGTCACCATACGCCAGAACACCAGAACAGGTGTGAGCTTACCTGGGACGGCTGTGAAGAACTTGACAGCGTCCCGGTGACCATGGAAACAGAGCTGAGCGTGAGCCATGGAGCAGTAGGGAACAAATGTCCCGGCGGTCACTTTGTCGCTGTTGTCGTCGCCGTAGACACGAACGACACTTCCTGGATGGTTTCCTGCTGCTTTGGTGACTTTGCTGGCTGCTAACGGATGAAAGTGGATGAGAAGAAAAAAAAAAAGATCACTTAAAGGCTTAAAAACAGACTGGAACCTGCAGCTTCATGGAGAAGATGTTTGTCATTTGTCTCCTGCTAAGGAGAAAGCTTCCAGTAGTGACCTAGTATTAAAGGAGCATACCAGTGACTTTGCATGTTTCAACCCAATAAATACAACCTGCCAATTGTTTTTCTTTCTGAAAAATAGTTGGGAATAACATAACGTGTATGCAGGTTGTATTTATTGAGTGAAAACATGCAAAAGCAGTGGTGTGGTCCTTTAAAGCACCATACCACCCATTCTGCATGTTTGACCCTAATATATTCAATTTTCATACATGTTATGTTACTGA